>CABHPP010125974.1:35849-52120 GCA_902168425.1 Peromyscus attwateri | reverse complement strand
CAAGCCATGAGAGGAAAGCGGGGGAGGAATGAGAGAGGAAGAGGGGCGTTAGAAGAGAGAGGACAGGCAGACCAAGAAAGGAGCCTAGGACCAAGGGAGTGCATGGCTGAAATGGCAGGGTTAATAGAGAAATAAGAAGCTGGGCAAAGGGAAGCGAAGCCCATGGGCTAGAGAGGGTTAAGGTAGGGGGCGGGGTGAGAAGTGCCCGAGGAGCCATAGGTACTGACTGAGCCTTGTCCTGGGTTTCCTAGGGAGCTGGCAGATCGCTGTTACAAAGACTAACAAATCTCTCTTTTAAACAACTGAAACTGTGAGTGAAGGATGTAGCCGTGAGTTTCTCTGGTCCTGCCCAGCCCCTCAGTCAGGACATATCTCTCCCACCTGCATCTCGAAGCTGCTTGATCCCAAGTAAACACACAGAGGCTTATATTACTTACAGACTGTATGGCCTAGGGGTCAGCTTCTTACACCCTAGCTCTCATAACTTAACTCAACCCATTCCTATTAACCCATGTGTTACCACATGGCCGTGGCAATACCGGTCCGCTGGCATCTTGTTGCTCCTTGGGCGGCAGGCTGGCGCCTCGACCCCACCCTTATTCCTCCCGTCTTCAGTATGAATGTACCGCCTAACCTGCCATAGGCCAATGCAGCTTTACTTATCAACCAATCAGAGCAACAGCATACAGAAAGGCCTCCCACAGCAGAAGGACACCTTGTTGAACCAACCTAAAGTAAGGGAGAGAAAAGCCAGATCCCAGAACCATTACTGTCACCCTCACAATCCCAGACTGTTTAATGCTTAAACACCATATGTATGTATTTATTGTGTCGGGGAGGCGTGTGTGCCAAAGCAGTCATTGGAAGTCAGAGGACAATTGTGGACTCTGCTCTCTCTTTTCACCGTGTGGGTTGCAGGGATCAGACTCCAGTTATCAGGGTTGGTGCCAAGTGCCTCTACCTGCTGGGCTATCTCGAATCCCACTCCATTTACTTTATTGGAAACTACAGATGCTGGCAGGCAGGCAGGCAACTCCTTCTTCTGACAGCTCCCGCTGCCTTAAGTGCCCGCAGGTGCTTGAAGAGGCTTGGTTTCAGCAGCACAGGCTGCAAGGAAATTTCCAGAAGGTCACAGAAACCGTGGTAGTCCTTGCATAGCTCCTGCAGAAACCACCTCATCTGTTTTAGAGCAAGGCCACCATGATGACAGCAGCCTAAAGAGACTCTAGGACAGCCACCATCGCTCCAGAGGGTTGTCTAAGCAGTGACCCCGCCCCCCATTATCAGCATGTCCAAGTCCAGGAAACCTTGATCCTGGGCATTGCCCTCCTGTGTTACAGCAGAGACCCCAGTAAAGCCCTGTCTGGGTTCCTTTATTTTTCTATGCCTGTGCCTTTAATCAAGAAAAGAGTGAGCTGGGCTAGTTGCACGAAGAGCAGGCAGCACCACGGCTGGTGAGCCAAGCACACTGTTAGGGTTTTAACTGCTGTGACAAAACACCACGACCAAAAGCAAGTTGGGGAGGAGAGGGTTTATTTTGCTCACACTTCCAGGTACCGGCCCATCATTGGGGAAAGTCGGGGCAGAAACTCAAGTAGGGCAGGAACCTGTATACACTTCCCCAGTGCTGGGATTGTGTGTACATCACCATACCCCACTTCTTTTCACACGGTTTCTGGGGTTTGAACTCCACATGGCAAGCACTCCACTGACTGAGCAATTTCCCCAGCCCTCTACTGTCTTTAGAATTACTATTGTTGCTAGAGAAATCCAATGCCAGGGGGAATCAAGATGGCGGCTGCCGCTGGTGGGCCGTGTGTGAGAGCAAAATAGGATGATGAACTGATGTGGAAGTAAGAGGAACAGGGCCACAAAGAAAGACGTCAAAAAAGGTATACAGAAAAAGTGAAAGATAAAAGCTCAGAGAAAAAAGATAGAAGGATTAATTTAAGTTAAGAAAAGCTGGCTAGAGCATCAGAGTTTCTCTGCCTTCCTCGGGAATCCGCGGTTTGGATCGGTCCTTCCTGTGCGGTCTCCCCAGGCCTGCGGGTGAGCGGATCGCCGGGCGCTCGGTGAGAGGCGCGGTACGAGCGGCGTGGTCGTAGCAAGCACAAGGAAGGAGCAGCGGCCGGGGGCTTCCCAGGGGACCCTTTGGGGAGCGGCAGAGCTGGGTGAACGCAAGAAGAGGAGCTACAAGGATCAGGGACACCTGTACCCGCACAGTGGATGTTAATCACCTTGCTGATTGCTTCTCAATGGGGAACTAGTGGAGAACGCAGTGCCCTGCAAGATCTGAGCTCCACGGCAGGGATCAGTGCAGCTGTGGCTAACGCCTCGGTGCTCGCAGGAACCTGAAGGATCGAGGAGCCAGAGAAGGAGGAAGACATCAGGGGCCAGCCACCCAGCTATACAGCAAGCCATAGAGTAAGAGGTGTCTTTGGATCCTGTAATTCAAGAAGCTCTCAAAAGAACTTATTAAGACCACACAACCACCGAACCAGATCACCAGAATCGTAAATATACACCTCACCGACTGAGAACAGGGGTGGTCAGCTTGCCCAGAGAACCAGATTTTTAGTTTCTCATTTCCCGGTGCTTGAAGTTTCTCATTTCTGAGACTTAGAGGTGTAAGCCTGAAGGGTTAGGGTCTTACACCATCTGCACTGAGCAGAGAAAGAGATGAGTAGACGCCAGCGGAAAAATACAGGCAACAACATAAAGGCCTATATGACAACACCAGAACCTACCGACCCTACAATTTTAAGTCCTGAACATACCAAGACAGAAGAAACAGAAGAAATTAATCCTAACAATGACTTAAAGAAGATGATAGAGGCCCTTAAAGAAGAAATAAAAAATATTCTTAAAGAGGAAATAAAAAATTTCCTCAAAGAGGAAATGAAAATCTCCATTAAAGAGGAAATAAAAAATTCCCTTAAAGAGGAAATGAAAAACTCCATTAAAGAGGGAATAAAAAACTCCCTTAAAGAGGAAATGAAAAACTCCATTAAAGAGGAAATAAAAAACTCCCTTAAAGAGGAAATGAAAAACTCCATTAAAGAGGGAATAAAAAATTCTCTTAAAGAGGAAATGAAAAACTCCATTAAAGAGGAAATGAAAAACTTCCTTAAAGAGGAAATAAAAAATTCCCTTAAAGAAATGGAAGAAAAAACAAACAAAAAATTGGAAGAAAGCAAAGAAAGCCAAGAAAAAATAATTAAACAGATGAAAGAAACATTCCAAGATCTGAAAAAAGAAATTGAGACAACAAAGAAAACACAAGCTGAGGGAATTCTGGAAATAGAAACCCTGACTAAACGAACAAGAACTACAGAAACAAGTATAACCAACCGAATACAAGAGATGGAACAGAGAATCTCTGACACTGAAGACACAATAGAGAAAATAGATTCCTCAGTCAAAGAAAACTCTAAAGACAAAAAAGTCGTAACACAAAACGTTCAAAAAATCTGGGACACCATGAAAAGACCAAACCTAAGAATAATAGGGATAGAAGAAGGAGAAGAATACCAACTCAAAGGCACAGAAAATATATTCAACAAAATCATAGAAGAAAATTTTCCTAACCTAAAGAAAGAAATACCTATGAAGATACAAGAAGCTTACAGAACACCAAATAGGCTGGATCCAAAAAGAAAGTCATCTCGCCACATAATAATCAAAACATTAAACATACAGATCAAAGAAAAAATATTAAGAGCTGCAAAGGAGAAAGACCAAGTAACATATAAAGGCAAACCTATCAGAATAACACCAGACTTCTCAATAGAGACTATGCAAGCTAGAAGGTCCTGGACAAATGTTATGCAGACACTAAGAGACCACGGATGCCAACCTAGACTATTATATCCAGGAAAACTCTCAATCACCATAGGCGGAGTAAACAAAATATTCCATGATAAAACCAGATTTAATCAATACCTATCCACAAACCCAGCCTTACAGAAAGCACTAGAAGGAAAAATCCAACCTAAAGAAGGAAGATGAAGTCCTCAATACAGTCTGAAGAGGATGATTTTGTTCCAGAGCTACATAGAAATGTTCACCCCTGAGAGAGGCCCGATTGGGAAGAAACACTTAGTGCGATGATAAACCAGTTTCATATATGCGTATATAGTATATGTAAGTAAAGGTGACTGAAGAATTACTCACAGGAAAATAGTACAGTATGTTTTGTTGCTTTGTATGTTTATTGAGTAGATGTTTCCAGGTACTGTTTTAGATGCTGTAGGTAGAAAGGTAGAATATAATGTGAAATAACCATTGCTGGCTGTATGAAAAGGCTACAGATGGCCTTTGTGAGAAGGTGAGATATGAGCAGACACTGGAGAGTGTAAAAGAGCAGTAAATAGTATGTTTATCTGGGAACACATTAGGTAATGGAAGAACAAGTTAAATAAGGGCTATGTCATAGAATTAAAAAATAAATAAATTAATTAATGCATAAAAGAACTGAGTAGCTGCCTTGTCAAAATGACAAGGTGGCCAGAAATGGTGGCCAAGTTTATGAATAAGTGTTCAGTGTCAATTGTTGTCAGGGAAATGCAAATCAAAATCACAATGGATTATCAGGGTACCTGTGTTACCTAGCAAGGAAACTGAATAGAAGCAACAACATGATCTCATTGGTAGGAATGTAAATTGTTCTACCCACTGTAGAAAACTGTATGTTGATTCCTAAAAGAGAAAAAAAATGTGGAACTATTATATATATGACTGAGCAGCACCACATATGCTTATATAGCTCAAGGATTTGTTTTTTCACAGTTGTTGTGTGATATTCTGTATGTGTTTTGAAAAATAAAGCTTGCAAAAAAAAAAAAAAAAAAGAAATCCAATGCCAGTCATTTGAATTCCTAATGTCTTGCCTTCCACCTTCTTTCTAATGGCTAGTGTGGTCTGATGCCATCACCTGTGTGTGTGTGTGTGTGTGTGTGTGTGTGTGTGTGTGTGTGTGTGTGTGAAACACTAACAAATATCCCGAAGACCTGATTGTCATTGTCCTTGAGGGAAGGAAAAAGAGAGCAATAAGATGCAAAAGGAAAAAAGAATAATTCCATTTTAGTTGCAATATTTTATGTCTTTAAAAAAAAACTTGAAGCAAATCCAACAATGAGTCAGCATTTCTAAATCTTATGTGGTAAACAAAAAATAATCTATTATGTTGTGTAGTTTTCAAATCCCCCCATTCACTATACATCAATATTCACTATGATTATGAAATGTTTATCTAGGATACAAGTTGATAAAAACTGAGAAAGTAATTCATAAAGCCATTACATTCATAAGTAAAAACACGTGCCAGGTAAGATCCCACCAAGTATTACATGGTACAGAATCTAGAGTCCTAAAAAGCAGAAGCTGTGGACTCCCTTCAGCATCAATTTCCCTTCCCCAGAGTCAAATACTGCTACCAATTTTAAGGAGCATCTCCAGAAATCCTTAATGTGTCTACAAGCACATGTGTCAACTCCAGAGGCATAGGATGGACATTGTTTTTGGATGATGCTTTGTTCACAACACAAAACATCTTAGAGATGGCCCCACATAGATACAATGAAGATCTCACTTTTTATGGCTTCATGGTATGATGGATGTTGTAACATTCTGTAACTGTAACATTCTGATCCACTTGAATAGATATTTACTATTATTCTGCATTCTGCTACTAGAAGCAAAACTCTACACTTTCATCCAGAAGCCTTTTGCATATGTACAAGTTGTCTGTGTAGAATAAGTTCCTTAGGGATGAATCCCAAGCTAAAAATGTGTAAGCACTCAAGCTTTTCCTGGCCATTGCTAGATCCTTCTGGAAGGAGGTATGACACCCAGCAGATTTCCCACCAAACGGCATGTCATCCATCACACGTGCTGGTTACGTCACACGCCTGCCACCATCGGTAATGACACCATGTGTAGGAACTGTTTGAACTGTGACCTTCCACCCAGCACATTGTTTGTCCAACTTTCTTTTGATCTTGGAAATTTTCTTTTATGTACAGAAAAAAATTTTTTGAAGCCAGGTCTCACTCTGCCACCCTGTCTGGCCTGGAGCTCACTCTATTAACCAGGCTGACCTCAAGCTCGCAGAGATCCACCTGTCTCTGCCTCCTGAGTGCTGGGATTAAACCACCATGCATAAGAACTTTAGAGAGGAAAAAAAACTATTTATGACATTTGCTGCCAGCATTTCCCCCAGCATATTGTTTCTTAGCCCTTTTGTCTTTTTGTTATTGTTATGTTGTTGTTTGTTTCTCAAGACACTCACTCTGTAGACCAAACCTGGCCTCAAACTCAGAGATCCTTCCTGCCTTTGCCTCCTAGGCGCTGGGATTAAAGGTGTGCACCCCATCCCAAGTTTTTTGTCAATTTTTTTCTACAATGCTTTTAATTAGTCAATATTTTCTTTCTTCTTTTTTTTCTTTTCTCTCTCTTCTTCTTCTTCTTCTTTTTTTTTTTTTTTAAAGATAGGGTCTCTCTACAGAGTCCTGACTGTTCTGAAGCTCACTTTATAGACCAAGCTGGCCTGGAACTCACAGAGATCTATCTGCCTCTGCCTCCCGAGTGCTGGGATTAAAGGTGTGCACCACAATGCCTTCCATCCACAATGCCTTCCATCACACACACACACACACACACACACACACACACACACACACTCACACATCACTGAGAAAGAGAGAGAGAGAGAGAGAGAGAGAGAGAGAGAGAGAGAGAGAGAGAGGGATCTCAATGCCAGCTAATTACCCTGATGTCTCTTACTACTGTCTGAATTCTTCACACTTGTACTTGCCCCTAGCATCGAGGAGAGTACATGACTTCGCAGGTGACTGTATATTAAATATCTTGGTATTTAAATGTTTAGATCAAAGAGTTTCAAATTCATCTAGAGACCAACTCTACCTAATTGAAAACTGGTATCTTCCTATCAAAGTGAAACTTTTATAATATACAAATGGGTTCTTGCCCTGGAAGCCAGACAGAGCAACAGATTGTAGAAAATGGCTGTCTCAAATTCCACTGGAATGATCCCAAACACTATGCTTCTTTCCAGGCCTGAAAATTGGTGGACACTAGTCAATGTGATGTGATTACCCAGGGAATCCAACTCCTCTCTGACCTGCACTACAAAACTGGATTCCTCACTGAACTGAGACACGGTCCTCCTCCTTAATGCTAGAACAATCTTTTCTTTACACTTTTCTATATCTCTGCTTTTGTTGAAAACTACAGCAACATCCCTGGGGTAATAGCCAGACCTCCAGAGACGCTGGCACTTCTCTGCTACGAAGATTGCCATCTGCTCCAAATTCAAGTCATCAGTTATCTCTAAAGTGCCTGTGACACCTGGAGCCCATTCAAGTTCTTGGCTCATCCTCAGGGCCTCTGGGGGCACATTTGGGGGAGGATTCTCACTGATTTGCTGCATTATATCTAGTAGGTAGTTGGCTATGTTGTCTCCATTGCGGAGCATCCTGGTGAGCTTCAGTACTGGCTTCTGTTGCTGGAGCTCAGGGAGGCCACTACAACACAAGTGGTTGATCTGAAAGTAATCCAGAAAAACATAGAGAACTCCTGGATCATCTCTCCTTCGCTGGATGATGGATTTTGCCTTCATGTACCAGTCCCCATCTTCGGTTCGGAAATTCTGAGCTTCATCCACGACGATGTGTTGAATGTTAGCAAAGGTATTTTTCATGAAGGTTTTCCGTGTCACTGCCTTGCAGATGTTTCTCTTGCTGAAAGTGTAAGAAAAACAGGTTTCTTCATCCAAGCCAAACAAGTCAACCCAACCTATAGTTACAGTCCCTGAACACAGTTACTATAATCCAGAGCTTAGCCTGTGAAAGCCACACCCGCTAAAACTGCCCAGCGGAAAGAAATGAATGGAGTCAGACTGCATACCTCACAAACTTCTTCAAAGACTGATTCTCACAGATGTAGAGAATGTTGTCAGCTGGACAGCTGAACACATTCTTGATCTTCTCCATGATCCTGAGAGCGAGAGTGGTCTTCCCTGATCCAGGAGAGCCATGAACAAACAGCTCCCTGCTCTTGCAAAGATCCTTTAAAAGCAACTGATACTGTTGGTCCGTGAGTAAGGTCACCACCTCAGAGTTTAACTCTCCAGTTAAGAAGGATCTGAACCCAAACAAGACGATCACAAGGGATTGCAACAGAGCTTCCATCTGCTGCACGGTTGTGAAGTTGTAGGATTCGGGGTAAATGGGCATTTCTAAACCAGTCCTTACTCTTTGATCAGGACCCAGCTGGCAGACCAAGGGAATGATACCTAATCTCCCAGTGTATCCACCCATGTTCACCAGCCTCTGCTTCAGGGTACAGGCACTGTCATAGAATACCGCCTGTATCCCAGATCACACTTGTTGCAAATGGTGTACAGGATTGGGACATTGTTTGGGGAAATTAGAAGAGCATCACAGAGGACACCCTGCTTCCTTTGAAGACCCAGGTCCACAGCCCAACTGTGGGAGAAAATCAGTGTCCCTTGAGAGAAAGAGCGCATTTCCGTATTTATTAAGTTTCTTAGTCCTTTGTGTTCTGAGACGAGGTCCTTGTAGATGCTCTCTGGGGTATATGTAATCCTGTCGGGTTGCACTAGACAAGAAAAGAATCCAAATGAATTAGAGACTCACAGGACAAGCTAATAATCACCATGACTGTGGGAATCTTTCTGGAGTAACCACTCTGACACCAATCAGAGTGGAAGAGAGGCGATGTCACCAGGAGAGCTCCTGAAAGCCTTCAAATCCCAGGTCCAGTTCGTACTTGCATTTTATACTCTAAAACTATGAGGTAGAGGAGGCAAGCAAGCAAGATTTTACAGAAGGGTACAGGGCAGTCAGAAGGATTTTAAGGGCCATGACCCATTGTTTCAGGTATATCTCCAGGTCACTCTGTTTCAGGTAGCAAGCAAAATCACCCTTGGCAAGCAAGCAGTACAAGCAGCACATTAAGTAAATCATTAAATAAATTGATAAATAAGTATCTAACAATTGGTCTCTTCTACCTTACTCTACTTCACCATTACATGATGTAGATCTTGCCAACCTTTGGGCGCTACCATGTGTCAAGGATCAGTTTTATGTTATTAACAAAAAGATAAGCAATCCTGTGTCTGGGGAAGCCCATAAACAGTTGCCATAGACCCAGACAACTCTGAATATCAAAGCCTGCAAGAAAGAGCCTCACTAGGACTGTGTGAATATTAGTGGAAAATACAGCTTAGCAAAAAAAAGACAGTTGCAAGTCTTTATGGAAAGGAGACAGCTCAGCTGAGCCTCAGAGGGTGCCTTCTAGTTAGCCAGAGAAAGCATGTGAGGACAGAGAAATAATAAAAGGAGAAGCATGAGCTGGGAGTTTGGGCACTTATCTTTAATACCAGGCAGGACTCAGGAGGCAGAGGCAAGTGGATCTCTGTGGAGTTATAGGTCAACCAGGGCCACATGGTAAGACTGTAGTAGAGGTGTGTGTAAACATAGAGGCAACAAACGACACAGTCTATGGTGATATTTTCTTTTGTACTAAAATGTTATTTGTCTGTTAATAAATAAAGTTGTCTGGGGGTCAGAGCTATTAGCAAGCCATAGGAAAGCAGGGCAGTGGTGGCGTACGCTTGTAATCATAGCACTTGGTAGGCAGAGCTAGGTAAGTCTCTGTGTTCAGGGATACAGTCAGTATTGGATACACATGCCTTTAATCTCAATACCAATCATAGAAAACCTGGAGGTCTATACAGACAGGCCGTGATGAGGCAGTCATGTGGTTGGGTTTACAACCAATGAGAAGGCAGAACAGAAACTCTATATAAAGACTTTAACACAGGAAGTAGTTCTGGTTCGGAGAGGTAGGACCACCGCAGGAGGAAGGGTAAGGTTTTAGCTCTTAGCTCTGACCTCTTGGCTTTCTTCCTTGCATTGGTTCTGTGTTTTTTATTTAATAAAACGGTTGGTTACATCTACAACAGTCCATTCAGATAACTCCACATAGTTTGTGTTTCTAAAAGTGGGAGACAAAGAAAGGGAGATGGTGGCATAGGGAAAGCATTCAAGAGCCACCTGGACACTTGGCAAAAGCCACATGATGGCTGCTTCGGGAGCAGATCAATACCTGCCACAGGTTATGAGTTAGGGCAGTTTGATTACAGGAGAGGCAGCATGAGGGAGGTTTCCTTTGTGAATGATGGAACTGGTTTGTATGTTGACTGTGATGGTGGGTACACAAAACTATGAGTGTGATAACATCCACAACTATACAAGAGAAATGTCTGCCTCATGTAGGTTAATTTTGATGTTTAAAAGTCTTTAAAAAGATTTTTATGTATTATATGTATGAGTATATATAAAGATGCAAGACACCTATAAAGACTATTTGGATATATACTATTAATAAATGATGTATACCTATTGTGTATATATTTTATTTATAGATGAGTCTCTTAAAATTTTGGAGGGTTATAAACCCTGATTGGAATCTAACTCAAACTATGAATACTCTTCAAAAAAATCAAATTCACACTTGGAAGGCAGAAGCAGGCAGATCTCTGTGAGTTCAAGGCCAGTCTGATCTACATAGTGAATTCCAGGACAGCCAGGACTACATAGTGAGACCCTGTCTCAAAACAAAGACAGAAACAAAACAAAAAAGATCAAAATAAAACCAAAATCTGTGTTTCAAATTCAAGGTACAAAGCAGAACCAAGGATGAGTCCATATTTCTGTGTTTGGTTGAATGTAAAATAGACACTCCAAATGATAGAATTTTGAACAATTTTTTTCTTTTTTTTTAAAGATTTGTTTATTTTTTTATGTACATGGGTGTTTTGTCTGGATGAATATCTGTGTACTGTATGTGTACGGTTCCTGCAGAAGCCAGAAGGTGGCGTCTGATCTCCTGCAACTGTAGTTTCAAATGTTTGTTAGCCATCATGTGAGTGCTGGGAATCAAACTAGGGGGACCCTGCAAGAGCAATACATGTTCTTAACTGCTGAGCCATCTTTTCAGCCCCTGAACAATTAATTTTTAAAGTACTTACATAGAGCAATATGCAGATTCTAAAGAAAAATGGGAAGTTGTCATAATAGTATATACATCTTGGTGATGCTTAGTTGGCCATATGGCTGGCACCATAAACTGGATACACAGACAACTTGAACACACCAATAAAGTTTGTCTGGGCTAAGAAAAATGCTAGACTGAACCCAGTAGTGTCCTATGCATTTTTTCTACTATTATTTTAACTTAACATTATGTTTGGAATAATTAACCAATGAACTAAAGAAATAAAAAAATTCATAAATATAGGAAAAGTTACTCGAAAGTATCTTTCCTTTTTGTATTAATAAGTTTATTACGTAAGAACTAAGCTTTTCCTGCAAATGGGCAGGTCACCATCAGAAATTATACTCATAAAAGAACCCACTCTAAAGATGACATTAACATATGAAAGAACAATGTTATAAAGCTTTGAAATGACTGGGATACATGCCACATTTCAGTGATTGCAAATGTACTTCAATGTTTCACTAGTCACATATCTTATAGTTTAATTAGCAATATTATTTTTCAGAGCTAATAAAATGATAGTAGGTTGTTAAGCAAATGTAAGAGAGAAAATTTGTGTGATCAACCAGACAATCCATGTTGAACTATGAGAAAATTTACTATTGTAAAACTGACAATTCTTTCCACACCAACTCACTGATTGCATATATTGGCCATCAAAATAATATCAGATTCTTCTCTTTTCAAAATGTTTCTAAGATTCTTCTAGGAGAAAAATCACCATGGTAAGACAATATTGGTGAACATGAGTCTGGGCATATATTTTGGATTTACCCTTTGGCAATCTTCATCTAAATTTATAAGCAATCATTACTCCTCAGAACGTATCCTTAGAGCATGTCAGTTATTTATAGAAAAATGTGTATCATACTGTTTAAAATAGAAAAAGGTGCTGGATTTGTGGCACATGTCTTTAATTCTGAATTCCACACCAGCCTGGTCTACAAAGTGAGTTCCAGGACAGCCAGGGACTACACAGAAAAGCCCTGTCTTGAAAAACCACAAAAAAAAAGAAAAGAAAAGAAAAAGAGAGAGAAGAAAAAGAGAAAGAAAGAAGGAAACAAGAAAGAAGGAAAGAAAGAAAGAAAGAAAGAAAGAAAGAAAGAAAGAAAGAAAGAAAGAAAGAAAGAAAGAAAGAAAGAAAGAAAAAGAAAGGAAGAAAAAAGTTTTTTTCAAAAGAAGGGAATCTGGAATAGAAACAGCAGCAGAGTGTTTGCAGAGTTCTAGTTGCTTATTTTATTTAAGTGATGGTTACCCAAGTTTCATGGTACAATTGCTTATTAAATTATACCTTTGTTCTATGTCCTGTCTGTATGCAAGAAAGTTTCATAGTGAAATAACTAAAACTAAGAAAAATCCATGTTTAGAAACACTGGAATGTTTAGAAACATTTTATAATCAATGAAAGAATCAAGAAAATCCACGAACAAGATCCTGACAAGATCTGCCCGAACATTCTTTATGCTCAGCCCTGTGCTCTCACATAGCAATTAATGAACCCATTTGCACTACTAGTGTTCCATTCTGTAACTGTACTGCAATATACTTACCCGTTCTGGTAATGGTTGTAAGCCATCAAGTGGGTGCTGGGAACCAAACCTGCTAAGGAACAGCTCCAGCCCCTCTATAAACTTTCCATAAGTGGTTTTATATGGACATAAGAATCAAGGCTTTTTTCCCCCCTAAATATAGGAAAAATAAACATGTCCCAAAGCAGCCAGAGATGACAATTACCTGGGAAGTAATCCTTCTGCAATTCTTCTACACATTTCAAATTCTTATGTCTGTACACAGTCCTGCTGCGGGGTGTGGTGTCTAACATACTTCTCGAGATGACCATCTGAGGAAAACTGGAAAGCTCTGAGGAAGCAAGAAACAAAAGTTGAGTATACAGAGGGCAGACCCTGCTTCTTAGCTGAGCCATCTTAAACTCAAAGCTGGGATCTGCAGCTATTTGCATTTCCAGCACAGATCAAATCCAGGTCCTCTGCAAGAGCTGTCCATGCTCTTAACCTCTAAGCCACCTCTCCAAATCCTTAATATTTACTCACATTGAAATAAAATTGTTTCATATTTTCAGAATACTATTTTAAGTATATGTGAGTAGAAGATGTGAAGGTCAGTGGTATAGAATGCTACGCAGTTCTGAAATGGACCCTTCTGTTTGTTTTGTGACTTTTGAAGTTATCATTGGCTTTCTCTCATCTATTTTCATTTTATCTTTCCTTTTCCAAAGCAGATGCCTATCACATCCCTGCTCTCTAGTCTATCATTTATAGTTATCCTACCTTGTGTCCTGAAATGGGAAAATGGGGAAATTATGGTTTGTTCATGAAAAGCTCCAAGAAAAGATTAAGAATAATTTTGATGGTTTGGGAGATGGCTCAGCAGTTAAGAGCACTGGCTATTCTTCCAGAGGATCCAGATTCTGTCTCCAGCACCCACATGGCAGCTCACAACCATCTGTAACTACAGTTCCAGGTGATCTGATGCCCTCTTCTGGCCTCCACAGTCACTGCACATACACGCAGGCAAAATAACTATGTATGTGAAGCAAAATTAATGTGGTGTGAACAATTAAATACAAGCTGGTACCAGAAAGGAAGAAGTTTTAACATGCACATGAGGCAACCTATGCCAGGCATGGTGGTTCACACCTGTCATCCAATGCTGTGGGATGGTCTGTATGTCAAATGCTCTGATTGGTCAATAAATAAAACACTGATTGGCCAGTGGCCAGGCAGGAAGTATAGGCGGGACTAACAGAGAGGAGAATTGAGAGAACAGGAAGGTGGGAGGGAGACACTGCTAGCCGCCGCCATGACAAGCAGCATGTGAAGACGCCGGTAAGCCACGAGCCACATGGCAAGGTATAGATTTATAAAAATGGATTAATTTAAGATATAAGAACAGCAGCTATGTTCATAGCAGCACTATTTGTAATAGCCAGAACCTGGAAACAACCTAGATGCCTGTCAACTGAAGAATGGATTAAGAAAATGTGGTACATATACACAATGGAGTACTACTCAGCAGAGAAAAACAATGAAAGCATGAAATTTGCAGGCAAATGGATGGAACTAGAAAATATCATCCTGAGTGAGGTAACCCAATCCCAGAAAGACAATCATGGTATGTACTCACTCATAAGTGGATTCTAGATATAAAATAAAGAACAATCAGACTATTTTAAATTTTTTATTGGTGGATTCTACTGGAGTTTATTGGTGGATTCTGCTGGAATATCCAATGCAGACAAGCTCTGGAGAGCTCCTGTGGCAAATCACCCTCTGGAGCGATGGAAGGATCTTTCTACTAGCACGTGGAGGAGACCCGATCTAGTGTTGGTGTGGCCCCGGGGTTCTGTTTATGTCTTTCCTCAGGACAATGAGGTTCTTCTTTGGATTCCTGAGCACTGAACACGCCCTATGGCTGCTGCTGAAGCCCAACATGACAGAGACCTAATGGGTCTTCATGAAAAAATCTATCCTTCTGATGTCAATGGAGATTGAGAGCCCAACATCGTCAGCTTTGGCAAGCATTAATGTAAGCCCAGAAACTGTAACCATAAGATTGGACTCTCCAGAAGAGCTGCCAGCTAAAGTCGTGCTGGGATCAAGAAAAATGGGCCTTGGTGGTACGTGTTACTGGAGTTGTATCCATGCCAGTGGATGTCCACACAATCCAGAAGAGAATTTGACATTGCTGCTGCCGCTGTTGCCATTATAGCAATGGCGCCCACCATTGCTACTCTTTCTGGGATTACCATTTCATAATTGCTTACTACAGCTAGCACAATGGAGACCCTGGCAACAAAAGTAGATACCACAGTTAGTTAATCTCTCATTCTATTGGGCATGATAAATTTAATTCAGTAGCTATATACATCTCGATTGGCTTTGAAAATTATAAATTTATAAACTCAAGTTCCAGTTGCTTTTGGGATACTATCTTACAAGGACACCAACGTACAGTATGGCTCATTAAGGAAGGGAATGGCTCAGTTGCCTTTAGCCTACTGGCTATGGGTGAGATAGGACCTCTGTTGGTCTTTTCAGTATCAAACACACAGAATGCAAGCCCAGTGCCACTCTGAGATTTGGCAGCAATTAACTATGCAGCTCACACATGATAGAGCCTGTATGATAATGAGTATTCAGAGACGGGTAATGCCTGGGGGGCACTCACCAACCTAAGACAGAGCACCTGTGCGGCCTGGGCAGGCGTCTCCATGACGGGTAAGGTGACCTGCTGACGTCCCACGAAACCCAAGTCAGAAGCTCATCTATTAATAAAAGGGGGACCTGTAGGGCCCTGGCCCCCGTTTTGGGTAACTGTTGCCTTGCTTGCTGATCTTGACCTGGAGATCCTCCCTATGCCAATTCCCTGCCAAGTTCCACCCTCCTGAATGCTTAAGAGAAGTTCCTTGCTGAATAATGGGCATTAACAGATTAGAAGCAAGATTGTAAAACATCAGTAGCGAACTTCTGCCCTCCGGGGTCCTCCCATTGTGCTGTAAGCCTGTATTTAAGATCTCCTCCCCCCTTCAATAAATGACATTTGGCAATTAAAATTTAATATATATATACATATATATATATATAATTGAATACTGCAAATGTAATCTATGAATACCACAAATGTGATTAATATCATGAGTGTAATTAATGAATATCATGAGTGTAATTTAAAAAATAAATAAATAAATAAATAAATAAATAAATAAATAAATGGGAAAAAAAAGATATAAGAACAGTTAGCAAGAAGCCTGCCACGGCCATACAGTTTGTAAACAATATAAGTCTCCGTGTTTACTTGGTTGGGTCTGAGCGGCTCTGGGACTGACTGGTGACAGAGATTTGTCCTGACTGTGGGCCAGGCAGGAAAACTCTAGCTACAATCCAACACTCTTGAAGGCTGCAGCAGGAAGGGTTTGAGTTTGAGGCCAGCCTAAGCTACCCTGACTCAAAATTAAACAAGAAAAGAAAGGGTGTGGAATAGAAATAATTAGTTCAGACTGTGCCTGCACCAGCCTCTAATGGGACTGCCATTCTGATGAACTTAGAATATTCAAGATGGTGCCAGGCAGTGGTGGCACACGCCTTTAATCCCAGCACTCACTCGGGAGGCAGAGGCAGGCAGATCTCTGTGAGTTCGAGGCCAGC
>CABHPP010125974.1:22687-35449 GCA_902168425.1 Peromyscus attwateri | reverse complement strand
AGCAAACATTCTATCATTTCTGTCTTGTTCCCTGACCTGAGTCAGTTTCTATCATCCAAGCGGCCCAGTCCTTCATGGCTAGCTGCTTTGTCTGATTGTCCTTCATCTCCCAGGAATCAGGCGCCTTGGCAAACACTGCGCAGCAGAACCGTTCCACCTTGATTGCACAGACGTACCCACGGAGGGCCCCCTTATCATACACTTCAAGGGATTTGAGGTCACACTGCACTTTATGGGCCTGTGAACAGAAGTGATGGACAGGCATCTTCCTGATACAGCCATTAATCATAGTCAACAAGCTGGAATGATTTATTTTTTCCTTTTCACATCCAATGACTTGATTGGTCTCGTCGTGCACACCAAAAAACACATATCCCCCTTCAGAATTGGCAAGTGCAGAAACACACTTGGGGAGTCTCTCTTTAATGCCCTGGGCAAGGTCTGCCGAGAACATTTGAAATACAACGTGTGGGGACTCTGTAAAGTTGAGTCTTTCCAGGTACTGAAGCTGCTGTTCACCAAATAAAGCAGAAGCTAAGGTCATCTGAATATCAACCGGAGATTCCTGTGGATTTAACGAGTTGGGATCATCAACATTCCCAAGAGCCTGGACCCTTCTTCTAAAGAATAGTAGAGCTTCTAGAGAATCCATGACCTCCGTAGATGTTCCACATCTGTGGTACAAATTGGAACACAAGGTGGCGAGCCGCACTCCTGAGACTGCCACGTTCCACGAATTCACAAATATTAAGAAGAGCTCCCCCTGCAGCATCTCTTCTAAATGGTTTCTGAACAACGGCGGCAGATCCAGGCCCACTCCATCACACTCGTAATTATAGTCTTCGTTCTCAATCTCAACCTTGACCACTCCCCCACCGGAATTCAGCAGAGCACACACTGCTTGCGAGATGACCTCATTCTGTCTCATCCGCTGTGCAGGGTCCATTCCTGCCCTTTGCCTGACTCCAAGGGTGGCTTTTCCTCCATCTGTGATACATTCAGCAAAGCCCAATTCCAAATCTGCCAGGGAACTCATCTTCTCAGCCTTTAGCTGAAATGGTTTCCTGAAAGCCGGAAAGATAGAACGAACCATTAGGATAGGATGAGAATGAGAAGGTGGGAAATCAAATGTAAGGATGCCTTTCTGAAGTTGGCCCTTTATTCCCACACAGCCTGAAGCTAGCTTCACGAAAGAAGCTAAGTCTGTGGGAAACCCATTTTCACCACAGAAATGGCCACAAGGCATTGCTCATCCTGATTTTGCTTTCTTTTTAAATCGTGTGTGTGTGTGTGTGTGTGTGTGTGTGTGTGATAGAATATGCATGTCACCAGCACACGCATGTGGAGGTAAGAAAACAACTCTCAGGAGTCAGTTCTTTCCCACCTTGTGAGATCTGGGGATGGAATTCAGGTTGCCAGGCCCATGTGCAAGCACCTCTCTACTCACTGAGCATCACGCCAGGGTTTACACTGTGATTTGGGAGACTATTTTGGTCAAGTTCTCTGAGTAGCAAAATCTCTTGGGTCATCTGCAAAACCCAGGAAATTTTCTGACGATACTTGTGGGTTCCAGATAAGAAGCCTCCTTAGCCAAACACAATCTCTGCTGTATGCTAATGTTATCGTCTTTCCTGGTTCTTTTCCTCTCTGCATTGGTTGAGACTGGGGGATTTTTAAGATTATTATTTTTTAATCCAATCTGATTTTGTTAGGAATTTATCATTGTTCCTATTGAACATATCATTTTGAATCCTTTGATCCAGGTGTTTTCCACTGTATCATAAAAGTTACACACACACATAAACACACGTGTGTGTGTGTGTGTGTGTGTGTGTTTGTGTGTGTGTGTGTGTGTGTGTGTGTATGTGTATGTGTGTGTCCATGCACAGAATATCCATGCAATGCAAATTTGATCAGGGAGGTTGAAACGGAATGCTTATAGCTACACCTGGCAGAATTTGGAGTTCTCTAAATCATAAAGAAAATTAGTGAGTATTTGAAACAATAAGGACGTCAGCTTGATGTAGACTATAGACATTTAGGAAGGTGCGTGACTTAGTATACATGTAAGAAGCAGGTTTTTCTAGATGAGCAGGGTATCTAGACTTAGAACACCCTGAAGAGCTGTCAATCATCAGAAAGAATGAAAAGTATCTCTCCATCTGCACCTCATGTCTCCAACCTTTGACCCCAGACTCAACAATCTGTGTCCCCTCAAGAGGCTGTAAACCAGATATATGACTTTCTGGATCAAAGCTAAAATCTCACAACAGAAATTCAAGACAGATAGAGAACAATACTTGGTTGTATTAGTGACCTATGATTCTTTGTCTAAATGGACACCAGTTCTGAGAGAATTGCAAATTCATTGATCTGTAAGACTAGTTCTGCCCTGCAAATCTCTGTGTTATAAGCAGCAGGAAAAAGAGAAGGGGATAAAAAGGAATGAGCTGGCTCTACCAAGGACTCCACAGAAGAGAACCACTAACAAAACTCAGGTTCCAAACTGAAAGTAAATCGCTGCGAGCTCAATACAAAGAAAAAGAATTCAGAGTCAGTTCTTGCTCACCACATCAGTGCAGAATCACCAAGCGCCTACCTGCAATGTGCAAGAGGCTCTGTGGGTAACTCCCCTGGCCAAAGGCTGGGATCCAGAGCTGAGATGGGCTCCCGTGGTGAGACAGTGTCTTGTTGGACCCTCTAGGAAACTGTGGATATTAAGATGAACACTCGCTTGAGAACATGGTATTGGTTCTGATCTCTCTATAACAAGGGATTGGCCACCATTACTTTCATTGGCAGGCAGGGGGTGTGTGAAAACAACAGAGGAAGGCTTGGGTGTGGTCTGACTGAGATTGTTGCCAGTGGGCAAACAGGCCAGCTGCTAGAAATGGGTCATCCTTCATGATCAATTCGGAAGAACATTTTTGGCTTCCTGAGTTAGAAGTGGAGGCAAAATTAGGGAAGTTGTCAGTTATTAGTCAACCAGCTTTTGAACAATCAGGGGTTGTAGTCTGGTTGCTACAGAGTGTGGTCAAAATCATTTCTCTCTCTCTCTCTCTCTCTCTCTCTCTCTCTCTCTCTCTCTCAATATTCTTCCCTTGGGTTAGGCAGACATTTCATATAAGTGACATTAAATGTTTAACATAGAAAGAAAGGGATGGAGAGATGGCTCAATGAAAGAGTACTGGCTGCTCTTCCAGAGGACCTAGGTTTAAATCCCAGGCCCACATGGTGGCTCACAACTGTCTGTAACGCCAGTTCCAGGGGATCTGACACCCTCTTCTGGCTTCCAAGGGCACTACATGCACATGGTGAACAGGCGTGCATACAGGTCAAGCACCCAGACACGTAAAATAAAATAAGTCTTTTTTTTAAAAAGATTTATTTATTATGTATACAGAATTCTGCCTGCATGTGTCCTTGAAGGCCAGAAGAGGGCACCAGATCTCATTACAGATTGCTGTGAGCCATCACGTGGTTGCTGGGAACAAAACTCAGTACCTCCAGAAGAGCAATCAGTACTCTTAACAATTGAGCCATCTTTCCAACACTAAAATAAGCCTTTTTAAAAATTATTTACTTATTTATTTGTTTGTTTGTTTATTATTTATTTATTTATTTATTTATTTTTGGTTTTTCAAGATGGAGTTTCTCTGTGTAACAGCTCCAGCTGTCCTGGAACTCGCTCTGTAGACCAGGCTGGCCTCGAACTCACAGAGATCTGCCTGCCTCTGCCTCCAGAGTGCTGGGATTAAAGGCATGTGCCACCACAACCTGGCTTATTTTTATTTTATGTATCTGGGTGTTTGGTCCACATGTATGCATGTGTGTGCCTGGCACCTGTGGAGGCCAGAAGAGGGAGTAAAATCCTTGAAATTGGAGTTACTGATGGTGATGAGCCACCAGTGGGAGGTGGAATCAACCAAAGTCTTCTGGAAGGGTAACCAGTGCTCTTAATTGCTGAGCCACCTCTGTAGCCCAAAACAATTAAATCTCTTTTAAAAAACAGAAGAGAAAAGCTCAGCATACTGAGCTACAAGAATTTCCCTTCTTGGAAGATATTGTTGAGAATGAAAATGTAAGCACTTGGTTGAAAACATATTTGCAAATTATGTATCTGATGAAGAATTCTTGTCTAAATTACATTCAGAAGATACAAAAGGCAACAAGGAAACAAGAAGTAGGGTGTGGCACAGAACTTACCTTAAACATGGGAGACCCTGACCAAATGTGCTCTTCGTCACCACCAGAAACCAAAACAAAGCCAGAAAACGGAAGGTGGGCTTGGTGACCACCTTGGTGACCTGAAACCCGGGTGCTTAGTGGAGGTGGGATTTCTAGGCTGAGCTGAGATATATAGCCAGGCCCCGTCAAAACAAAGAAAGGGGGTGAAGAGAAAGATGGAAGGAAGAAAGGGAGGGAGAGTGGGAAGAAGGGAGGGAGGAAAGAAAAGAAGGGAGAAACCCAGTTTTACATTTGGATAAAGGAAATGATAGAGAGACAGCTCAGTGGCTGCTTTCCAGCCCACTTGGGTTGGATTCAGTAATGCCTCAATAAATCTATCCAAGACTACGTGCATAAATTATCTTGAAGACACAAATTTAAAACATTTCAAAATGGTCAAAACTCACCAGGAAATTCACGTGTCTACTGATATTTTTTTCTGTAGAAACTAAATCTATGATAAGAATCAATGGCTCTAATTCTGCATACTGCACTTTGAGACTTTTTTTTTAAAACCCTGGCTGACTTAGAACTTACTACATGGACCAGGTTGGCTTTGAACTCACAGAGATCCACCAGCATCTGTCTCCCTGTTGGGATTCAGGGAGTAGGTCTCACCAGGCGCTTTGAGACTTTGGGACTTTTACATGCCTCCAATTTTTGTTTTCCTGTTCCCTTGGTTGTTGTTAAGTTTAGACTTCTCAGACCGACCAAGCCCCCTCTGAGGTTCGGAAAACAAGGGGAGCTTTCCCAGCTGTGAACAACGGAGAGAAGCCTTGTTGGTCTCCCTTGCAGTTATGTAAGAGCGGCATGTAAACTCCTCAAGGGATCTGAGAGTAGTTTTTCTGTTTTGTTTTGTGTCACATTGTCCCTAACAAAGTAATCCTCCAAGACACCAGGACTTCCGAGACTGTTGTTTGGACCCAAGAGCCGACTACTGAAAGTCCTCCCACCAAGATAATTATGAAATGAATTTCCGCTTTCTGATGGGCATAATTCCTATACGGCCAGGAAATCCCGTGGTCATGTCACTCTCTTCTTTCACTTGCACAATGATAGTAAAACTCACGGCCAGGTTTTTAAATGCCTCCGGCATTTAAACCTTTCCTTCTTCTGGTGCAGATGTTGTCACACTAAGTAGCTGCTCTGGTATTGATGGAGCCACAGGAACCCTCATTTCCCCTCTGACTGCCCCCCCCCCAGCTCCCTCTCCACCCTCCCCCCAACCCAACCCCACACATTAAAGATTAGTTTCTATTTCCCCATCAGGACAAGCCCAGTTTTGATCTTTCGAGTAGGGAGGGCCAGGCAACCTTTCAGAGACTGCACCCACTTCCTCTCTTAGGAGCTTGCCTCTGAACCACCAGCCACCACCTCACCCCAACCCTATCAGGGGAGGGCCTGAGGAGCTACTACCAAATCCCTCCGGTCACTCCCCTCCCCTCCTCTCTCGCTTCTGCTTTCAGAACCACACTGCGTTAAAGGAAAACAGCACTCTCTGCAGACCTGCTTCTTCGGACTGCCCATTGAATTGTACTTAACCCGGTTGTCATCAGTGCTGGGCTCCCCTGGGACAGTGAACACTAAGCCAGGGGCTTAGGGGCGGCTCTGGTGACAGGACCTCACTTGGCCTCCATCCTCAGGACGCCGCCGAGTACCAGATTCAGCTGTTTGCTCTCAAGCTCAGCAAGGCAGATCTTACAAGGCTAGGTTTGGGACGGTTTGGGGTCGCCTTCCCAAGCCTCCCCGCCTCCCAAGCCTCCGGACTCCTGGCCACCCAGTGGGAAGCGAACTCTGGAATTCCAGGAACCGTACCCTGCCTTTCCACAACCTCGCGCCGGAGGGCAGTGGTGTGGAGCCGGCGTGGGAGACCCTGATGACCCGGGATTTGAGAAAACTTGTACAAGGGACCCGGGGACCCGTTACCGGCCAGTGTCTGTCCTTTGCAGCACGCCCGCCTCCTGGAGTCAGAGATGAAGTCCCCGCGGACTTTAGAGTGGAGACCTCTACCCTGAAGGTTCTTGTCCTTATATCAACTGAGCGTGGTGACATTGCACGGGGTGGGGCACTGTGTAGAAACAGCCCTGTTCGATTGGACCAGGAAACCCTCGTGCTACCAACAACCGTGGTTAACTTTGAGGAGAAAGGGAAGGACTATTTTTTTTTTCTTATTCTTCGAAGGGGAGTTTATAGTTCTTATCGCCACTCAGGGAAGAAAACCCAGTGTAATCCCACGTCCCCCAAACCTCCCCGACCCTATCTGGCTCTTCTCGGGACACCCCAGACTCCACTGCTCCGGGGTCCCTCTCCTCTGGGTTTGGAAGTCCCTCGGTTTCTGCTGGAATCGCCACGTCCAGGGCTTCACTTCACCAAGTGACTGTGATCCTCGGGATGGAGGGAGTGGGTCGGTGGAGGCATCGGGGAGAACTCCAGGCAGAAAATTAAAGCTCTCCTTCGTCTCTATTTTCCCAAACGTTCGATGCCTCTGCTTTCTTCTGCCGGTGCTCTACCCTCCAGATGCTGGTTCCTACTGGACACGTTGGTGCGTTGGGCCGGGAGGGGGGGGGGGGCATGCAAGTGCTCAAGAATCCAGAGCCGGATAAGCTGCAACTGAGGGGATGCGGGGAGAGACCCTGATCCAGCCTAGATCTCCTGATCTTGCGACACTTGGAATTCCTAAAGCGTTTGCTCCAATCCTGACTCCAGCTGTCGCCCCGTCTGCCCTTCCTTGCGCTTCTTAATATTCTGACAAGCACATATTTCTCTTCTCACAACTCAGGTACCGACAGCCCCTGGAACCCCTGGAGCCGAGGGAAGTCGCCCAGCCCCTCTTCTTTCCTCCCCTTCTCTCTCCAATAGAAGCAAGCTAAAGAAATGGGGGGGGCGGTTTAAAGAGACTTAAAGCCGTGGATAATCCCTCTAGTAGTTAGGGACTCAGCCCAACATGTTTATGATGCTCCTTACAATGTTTGCCATTTGACAAAGGAGAATAAAGCCTTATCCAAACAAGTTCAAGTAGGAGGATTCTGACACTTTATCAACATTTGTTTAAATGAACAGTACATAGCATAGTTAGTGGAAGGGAGAATTAATTCTGCTTTCTGACCCTCAGAAGCACTTACATAGGTCCAGGAGTGTCCTGACATTTTCTCTATCCCAGGGGGTAGATGTTTTCCCGAGGGAGCTCAGTCCCATCTGATACTTGATTTGCTCTTGAGGGTACAAGAAAACGGAAGTGGGCTTGGAATTTTCTTTCTGCTCTTCCCCTCAGATCGTAATCATCCTGACAGGAGAAAAACATTCTAGAAAGTGCCTGTCTCTGGGGTTGTCAGACCACTGAAGCAGTGGACCCTGAGGACTCTGAAATTGCCTGGGGATCTCACACTAGAAAAAAGGGAAAGGCTGGTGGCAGCCGGAGGAGGAATGTGACTCTCAGGAAGAGATTTCACACAGTTCTGACAACTTGTCAGAGCATCTGGCAGGACCTGACGGAGCCTGGACAATGATTGGTCAGTTTACTAACAAGACCATACCTTGACCAGGACTGCTTAACTATGCATACCTTTTGCCTCTGTTTAAACCTAAGCTTCATGTCAATTCCTAGAAGAAGGATTTGTGGGTCACTGGGCCTCTTTATTTGTTCCTTTTCCCAATGTGGCCACATTAAGCAAATTTCTCTGCTTGTCACCATTACTTATTTCTGTAATTGTTGTGTTAAGGACGGGTGACTGAGCTCAGCTTATTGAGGGTGCCAGGGCTCAGGCTTTGTCCCTAGAATCTACAGCAGAAGAGCTTTCATCTGCAGAGAATGAATGTTACCACTGAGAGAAGTAGCTTTCCAAACATGTCCACGTCCTAGTCCCGAGAACTGGAAAGGGTGTGGTGTTTCCTGGCAGGGAATTAACACAGTAGTGTGGTGGTATTGTATTCCCCAAAATATTGTGCACTCTAATAAATTTATATGGGGTCAGAGAACAGACAGCCACTAGATACAGAGGCTAGAAAATGGTGGCACTCACACCTTTAATCCTAGCATTCCAAAGGCAGAAATCCATCTGTTCAAGGATACAGCCAAGCATGGTGACTCACACCTTTAATCCCAAAAAGCGAGCCTTTAATCCCAGGGAGTGATGGTAGAGGGCAGAAAGGTATATTAAGGTGTGAGGACCAGAAACTAGAAGCATTTGGTCTGGTTAAGCTTTTAGCTGGTTAAGCTTTTAGGCTTTGAACAGCACAGTTCAGCTAAGATCCATTCTGGATGAGGACTCAGAGGCTTCCAGTCTGAGGAAACAGGATCAGCTAAGGAATGGGCAAGGTGAGGTAGCTGAGGCTTGTTCTGTCTCTCTGATCTTCCAGAATTCACCCCAATACCTGGCTCCAGGTTTGTTTTATTAACAAAGACCTTTTAAGATTCTGCTACACAGTAACTGCACAGAGGCTGTGAATCAACTACCCTTAAAATACAGAGGTCATCAGCCAGGTGGTGGTGTCCCACGGCTTTAATCCCAGTACTCAGGAAGCAAAGGCAGGTAGATCTTTGAGTTCAAGGCCAGCCTGGGCTACAAAGTGAGTGTCAGGACAGCAAGGACTAAACAGAGAAACCCTGTCTTGAAAAAAATACACACACACACACACACACACACACACACACACACACACACACAGGTCATCACAGCCAAACATCAGGCAGAGAGAGAGCCCAAATTGGGTCCCTCCCCATGGAGCTCACCTTAGAAGAGGTGGAGGAAGAATTATAGGAGCCCAAGGGGTCGAGGTCACCAGGAGAACACAGCCCACAGACATCAACTAAGCAGAGCTCATAGGGGCTCACAGAGACTGAAGTGGCAATCACTGAGTCCACATGGGTCTTCCCTATGGCCTCTGCATACATGCTATGCATACATGCTGTGGTTAGTTAGCCTGGTGTTTTTATGGGACTCCTAACATGGGAGTGGGGTAATCTCTGCTCTTGGGACCCTTTTCCTCCTTCTGGGTTGCCTTGCCCAGCTTTGATATGAAAGTTTGTGCCTAGTCTTATTGTATCTTGTTATGCTGTGTTCATTGAATACCCCTGGGAAGCCTGCTCTTTTCTGAAGGAAAAGGAGGAGGAGTGGATCTGGGGGAAAGGGAGGTTGGGGAGGAACTGGGAGGGGTAGGGGGTACTGGGAGGACTGGAGGGAGAGAAAACTGCGGTGGGGATGTATCGGGAACATGAGGGATCGGGTTGAGGGGTGGATGGATGGGGAGAGCATTGAAAGAGATGACTTGATGGGGGTGGCATTTCAGGGTGAGGTGCAAGGGAAACTCCCATGAATCTACAAGGATGACCCCAGCTAAGACACCTAACAATAGTGGCTAGGCAGCCTGAACTGGCTATCTCCTGTAATCAGATTGGTAACTACCCCAATTGTCATTGGAGAGCCTTCATTCAGGAAATGATGGAAACAGATGCAATGATCTACAGCCAAGCACTGGACTGAACCCAGGGAATCCTGTTGAGGAGAGGGAGGAAGGATTGTAAGAGCTGGGGGAATCAGGACCATCACAGGGGAACCAACAGAAGTAATTGGTCTGCTTGTGGGAGCTCACAGATGGAGGACCGAAGGCTAGGGCCTGCATGGGACCAGCCTAGCTCTCTACATACGTGTGGCGGTTATGTGGCTTGGACTACTTGTGGGACTCCCGGCAGAGGCTGCAGGGCCTGTCCCTAATGCTTTGCCTGGCTTTGGGGAACCTGTACCTAATGCCGGGTTGCCTGGCTCAGCCTTAATACAAGGAGAGGAGCTTAGTCCTACCTCAACTTGATATGCCATGCTTTGTTGGCACCCATGAGAGGCCTGCCCCTTTCTGAACAGAGGTGGAGGAGGAGTGGATTGGGGAGGGGGAACAGAGGGGAAGTGAGGGGAGGGCATGGGAAGAAGGAGGAGGGAAAGCTGTGGTCAGGAAGTAAAATAAATAAAAAATGTAATTAATAACAAATAAATTTTTAAATGAATGTAACATAAATAAATAAGAGTTCACCCTGGCTGCCTATGATAATCAGAAAGATGCTATCAGTATGAGGGAGGCAACACAGTGATGGGGTGGGAGAAAGGCCTCCCTGGCAGCTGCTGGCCTTGGAAATGGGAGGTGGCATACCACAGTTCTTAACTAGAAAAGCAGTTTGGGGCCAGCAAAATGGTTCAGGACCTATATGGTGGAAGGAGAGAACCAACTCCTACATGGTGTTCTCTGACCCTCCTTTGCACACAATGGCACATGCATGTGTAGACAAACATACACTTACATGTGCACATAAATATATATATATAAGCTTTAATAAAAAACCATTTCTTAGAGCCTTTTGTTTTTTATATATAGATAGATAGATATAGATATAGATATAGATATAGATGATATAGATATAGAAAGATGCTTCCAGCTTGGGCTAAAGCATCTTTAAGAAAAAAAATCAGACTCTGTTTTCTTGGAGTGTCATGAAAGCCTAAACTCTCTAGGCTCTGGGCTATCTTAGTATGAAAGTATAGTTGGAGACCTTTTGGCAGTTTGTAAGATGTTCCTGTTAAATTTTAAAAACAATTGCTTGGGAGGCTGGAGAGATGGCTCAGCAGTTAAGAGCACTGGCTGCACTTCCAGAGGACTCAGCACCAATGTGGCCATTCACAACCCGCTGTAGCTCCAGTTGCAGGAAATCTGAAGCCCTCTCTGGCCTCAAAGGGCATTGCATGTACATGGTTCACAGATACACATGTAGGCGAACACCCATACACATAAAATAAAAATAAGATTTTAAAAATTAATATATATAATATAAACATTTGTAACTAAGGTGGTTCTTCCTGTAACCTATCAAGCAGGAAGAAATCACTCAGCCTTGAAGTACATGTTTTAAAGACGTTCATAAAGCTGAGCCAGGTGGTGGTGGTGCATGCCTTTAATCCCAGTACTTGGGAGGCAGAGGCAGACGGATCTCTTTGAGTGTGAGGCCAGCCTGGCCTCAGATCAAGTTCCAGGACAGGCTCCAAAGCTACATAGAGAAACCTTGTCTTGAAAAAAAAAAGAAAAGAAAAAGAAAAAAGAAAAAAAGAAGTTCATAAAGCTAAAGCACATTGACTTAAGAAGATATGAGTGGATTAAAGGAGACTGAGGTTTTAATTTAGAACCTGGAGGAGAAAATGCTTCCAAGGTAGTGAGGGATTTGAATCAGTATCGGAGTCCATGGAAGAGACACCAGGCACATTAGAAGGAGTCAACTCAAGAATGGACTGTCCCTTCCTTGCCCTTCCAGTCACTTTCGGCACACATGCTTTCTTTCACTCTGAAACTGTCAAGCAAAACAAAAGGTAGGCCCTGTAACAGCTGGAGAAACTTTTGAATTCTCAATACCGAGGAAGCCAGCTGCTTAACCAGCATACTTCCTGTGTGTGCCACAACCACTGAAGACCAAGAAGCTACCTTGCTGGCCCGGTGCTCAGAGGGATCTTAGGGTGGTGAGAGACTGCTTTGTGTATACTGCAATGGCAATGTTTCTCGAAATCCACAGGCCACATGACCTAGAGTGAATCCTAACATAGACTGTGGACTTTGAAAGATTGCGTTATGCCAGTGCAGTATGCCGGGCCAATTTAGGCTCATCAGTTGTAACAAATGTGCCACTGTGCAGCAGACACCCTTGTGTGAGGACAAAAGGTATGTGGAAACTCTACATCCTAATCTATTTTTCCGTGGACATCGAACTGGAGAGATGGTTCAGCGGTAGAGGGCACACCGCTCTTCCAGAGGACCCCAGTTCAGTCCTCGCCCTTAGGTGGGTCACAACTGCCTGTAACTTCAGCACCAGGGGAATCTGAGACCTCAGGTCTTCTTGGCACTCACACTCATGCGTACATACTGTACCTCCACATACACATAATCTTTAGAAGGTAAGTAAAACTGCTCCGGATGACATTTATTCATCTTAAAGTAGCGTGTGTGTGTGTGTGTGTGTGTGTGTGTGTGTGTGTGTGTGTGTAAGGCACACACAACTCAAAAAGGAAGCTTACTTTACCTAGCCAAGAGTCATCCTGTTTGTGTTATATGCACTGAAGATCAAGAGCTAGCCTTGGTAGCACGGTGCTCAACTGCAGAACATCCTCATGTTGATGGAGGTGCAAAGTGCATCACAGTGGTCTGACATGATGCCTTTATGTAGTATTCCATATGAATCAGTGGGGGATCCTGTTTTTAAATTGCAGGTGTTTTAGAAAAAAAGGAGCAGGTGGAGGAGGAGGAGGAAGGAGAGATAAAAGAAAGAAAAGTGGAGATGATACAGTTAAAGTGCAATGTTTACAGGTGTGAAGATGTCACAGCTGGCCAGAAAGACGGCCCGGGGATAAAGGCGCTTACAGCAAAGCCTGATGACCAGAGCTCACATAAAGGTAGAAGGAAACAAATACTCCACAAAGCTGTCCTCGGGCCTCCATAGGTGTGCCTTGACATTTACACCACACACACACACACACACACACACACACACACACACACACACACACACAC
>CABHPP010125974.1:0-22677 GCA_902168425.1 Peromyscus attwateri | reverse complement strand
CACACACACACACACACACACACACACACACACACACACACACACACCATTCTGTAGATATACAAATTCTTTATTTTTAATGTTTATTTTTAGTATATATTTTTTGCTTATGTGTATGTATGTGCCTCAGATTTCCTGGAACTGGATTTTAGAGACAGTTGTGATTTGCCCTGTGGGTGCTGGGGGGAATAAATCCTGGTCCTTTGGAAGAACAGGCAGTGTTCTTAACTGCTGAGCCATCTCTGCAGACCATGACCTGGTTTTTGTTTTCATTTGGAGTGGGGTACACACGTGTGGGTAACTGTGCATTTGTATTGCACACGCACATGGAAGTCAACAAACCACCTCCAGTGTCCTTACTTCTCAAGAGCCACCCACCCCAATTCTGTTTATATGTTTTTAGATTTTTAAAACATTTATGGGGCTGGAGAGATGGCTCAGAGGTTAAGAACACTGGCTGTTCTTCCAGAGGTCCTGAGTTCAATTCCCAGTAACCACGTGGTGGCTCACAACCATCTGTAATGAGCTTTGGTGCCCTCTTCTGGTGTACAGACATACAGGCAGACAGAACACTATACATAACAAATAAATAAATTTAAAAAAGAGATTTATTATTTTTTTTAAAAAAAAAAAACATTTATGTGCAGGGGCTGGAGAGATGGCTCAGCAGTTAAGAGTATTTGTTGCTCTTCCAGAGGACTCCGGTTCAATTCCTAGCACCCACATGGTGGCTCACAACCATCTATAACTCCAGTTCCGTGGGATCCAGCGCCCTCTTCTGTTCTCTGTAGCACAAGCGCCAAATGGTGTGATGGTGTGCAGACATACATGCAAACCATCCATGCACATAAAGTAAAAAAAAAAAAAAAGATTTAAAAAAATGCATGTGCATCTGTGTGCTCCCACGTAAGTTTATGTGCACTACATGAGTGCTGGTACCCAAGGAGGTCAGAGAGCATCACACACGCTGGAATCGAAATGACTGGCAGTTGCCACCACGTGGGTGCTTGGATGAGAATCCAGGTCTTCTGCAAGAGCAGTAAGTGCTCTTAACTGCTGGAGCAGTCTCTCCCACTCCTGGCTTGTGTTTTGATACAGGCTCTCTCACTGAGATAGCTGTGAAACACCATGTGGGTGCTGGGAATTGAATCTTGGTCCTCTGGAAGAGCAGCCGGTGCTCTCAACCATCTCTCCAGCCCTGATGTGGCATTCTTAATCATCCCAGGAAGTTCATATGAACAGAGAAACAGTGTACTGCTCTTGTGTGGCTAAGCATAATCACAGAATATATGTTCTTTTTTATTTGCCCAAAGTACACTCTTGTGTGGTGAGACACATTCCTTACTAACCCTAATCAGTCTGTGTCAGCTGGGTAAAGGTAAGGCTCCTTCTCATCGCCAAATTTTATATATAGGACACAGGTGTGGCAATGAACATCCACCTTTGGATATGATTGGGTCATGCATAATAGGATCTAAGCCAGGTACAGTAGTCATCCATGGGGATCTGCTAGTCTCCTGGTCCTTTCTCTTCTTCCGTAATGAATCATAACAACTATGTACATCCAGAGCTGCTAGGGTCTGCTTTTTCTTGCATATGCAGAGAGGTCACCACAAAATGAAGTCAACTCACAGAAATTCAAAAACAAGATGTGGAACTAAGAGGAAGAAAAACACACATACACAGAATAATGCTGGTAATGACCTTGAACTGCTGGGTCTAATAATGTCAGCCCTTCCCCTGAGTGACTAGCATATCTTCATTAACATTTATTTATGTTTTGCTTAGAAGACTTTGAGTTGATCTTATTGATAGTCATCACATCCATCTTTCATGGAAGACTTTCCCAAACAAATCATGTCCCACTGTTAACACAAACTGTGTTTCCACTGAGGTTGGGTGATGGGAAGTGGGTATGGGACTCAAACAGGACTGCTGCAGCTGAGACACATGGTTTCAATGTATATGGGAGAGAAGTCATGAAAATCAGCAGAAATCAGCATCCAAATTGAACAACAGCATTGATCTTTATGGTCACACATCTGTTAGTTCCTACCTTGCCACTACACATTTTTTCAAAATCCAAAACAAAAAAACCACTTACGGCCCATTATTCTGGTCTTCAGAATAGAGACAGAATTGTTTCCTGTTTCCTGATCACAGATAGAAGTTATCCTAGAAGTTTCTGGGACCTGACCAATTTAGGGAAGCAGAGGAATGCTCAAACCTTTCCAGGACCAAGGAGAAGATTCACAACTCAAGAGACAACCAAGTCTTTCCTTTGTAATGAGACTTCATTGCCAGTGCTGTGATCCTTAGCTGAACTGACACTTTAAGAGGACCCAGCTCAAGAATCTTGACAGTTCAGGACCAACCCCAGCACCCCTGTGGACCACTCTCTAAGACACGGGCTTGATGAAGCCGTAATCCATGCACTTGATGAGACATTCCCGGGCTGTCTGAACCACAGTTGCTCTCTTCTCATCCGGCTCCTGTTTTCCCACCACGGTCAGGATCTCCAGCAGTTCGCTCTCAACCAGCTTCCTGGCCAGCTCAGCATCCGCTGACAGCAGGTTGTAGGCAATGACCAGGCCCCGGTGTTGCACTGATAACTGGTCATGCAGGCAAAGCCGCTGTAGGATCTCCAGCCACTGCGTTGTCTGCAGAGTGGAAATGGGTAAGCAAGGATTTGAGAAATCAGTGGGGAGGCAGAAAGAAGACTTGACAACCAAGAGAAACAGAAGGTATCAGCCATACCCACAGCTAAATAACTTGACTATGACCACACATCTGTAAATAGTAATAAACTAAAATGGGCCCACAGCCCTTATCCATTTATTTGTTTATTTAAGATTTATTTATTTATTATGTGTACAGTGTTCTGTCTGCATGTATGTCTGCATGCCAGAAGAGGGCATCATATCTTATTAGAGATGGTTGTGAGCCACCACGTGGTTGCTGGGGATTAAAGTCAGGTCCTCTGGACGAACAGCCACTGCTCTTAATGGCTAAGCCATCTCTCCAGCCTCTTATTTATTTATCTATTTATTTGTTCATTTGTTTATTTGTTTATTTATTTTTATTCTGCCTGTGTTTGTGTGTGTATGTATGCATGTTCACGTGTATATAGGTATACATACATGCAGGTGCACGTGCACATGTTTGTGAATGTGTTTGGAGGCCTGAAATTGATGTATGTCAGTTGCCTTTTTCAGTCACACTCCATTTTTTTGTTTTGTTTTGTTATTTGAGACAGAGTTTCTCTGTGTAGAACTAGCTGTCCTGGATCTCGCTCTGTAGACCAGGCTGGCCTCAGACTCACAGAGATCCGCCTGCCTCTGCCTCCCGAGGACTGAGATTAAAGGCGTGCGCCACCACTGCCTGGCTCACAGTCCACTTGTATCTGGAGAGGTAGCATCTCTCAGTTGAACCCAGAGCTCACTGAGCAGCTGCACTGATCAGCTAGTCAGTTTGTCCCTGGAGTGCTGGGATTACAGGCATCCACAATGCCTGCCTGGTTTTTACATGGTTGCTAGAGATCCGAACCCTGGTTTAAACTTCTTGAGAAGCAGAAAGACAGGCTCCCTGAACATCTCAGCAGAATGAAGATGCAGAATGCTAAGGAGAGTCCTCAAGGGGGGAACATGGATGATGCTCTCTTCTCTCAAGCCAGGTGCCCTTTGAGACAAGAGCTCCAGGCATGTTCTCCAGCCCTGGTTTCCACTGGAGTAAGCAAAGAATCCGCGGTGGATTCTCTCATTCCTTCTCCATCCACCGTCCACAATCATGAGGACAGTCGGCTGTTGTGTGTCAGTGCTCAGCCACCCTCACCACCCTATGAGACAGCGAGGAAGCTGGAAGCACAGCCGGGCGTTACTCCTGGTACTGCCTGGACACACGTGAGACAGCAGAGTAGAGCCAACATCTGTACACATCTGTATGCGTTTGGATTCAGAGAAAGCCATCCTCAGACCCCATTCAGCACTTGCCATCTGCCTGGCCTCACCTAAGTTATGTGCCTCAAGATTCTCATCTAGCACTGTGCTTCTGCTAGCGCCATTTCTAAACCTGTTTCCCAATGGGAAAAAAAATGAACATATTAATAATCTCCTACCTGCCAGGATAATTGGGAATATTAAATGATGTAATATGTGTGTATATCATATACATATACATATCCCCTTAGGGCAGTATCCCACTTATAAGACATGCAAAGAGTCACCAACGTGTCCTGGTTGACCATGTGTCCACTGGAGCCATTGTGTCTAGTTACTCCATGAGAAGCAACTCTAAGGCACTGGCTTCTTAAGTGTGGTCCCCAGGCCAGGAGTTCCCTCCCATACCCCAACCTACTGAATCAGAATGCCAACAGAAACTGTTCTAACTATCTCCATGGGTGATGCCTAAAAGCATGATAGTTTTGAAGAGTCTGCCATAGGAAAAGAGACTGAAGTCCAGAGTCCACACAGGATAAACAGTACCCAGCAGAGAACTCTGGTTACTGGACAAAAAAGCCTACATGGAACTCAGAGACCAACACACACACACACACACACACACACACACACACACACACACACACACACGCCCCCTTCAATTGACCATGTAAAGGAGCCAAGCTCTACCCCAGATACGAGCATGTTTGAACTGAGCTGACCTTTTCACTCCAATGGAAATGAGTACCCATGAGCTAGGCTCTGTGTGGGGAGATGAAAAAAGTCTCATGCTTGAGACTAACAGTAGTGTTCCCACTATACCTGCTGAGGTGCCCATAGTCTTACCATAACAGCCTGGCATCCTGTCCATAGCAGGGAACCTACAGCCTCTACCAAAACACCACCAGCTTCCTTCAGTGTCCCAACCCCTTCCACACCTCACTGAGGAACTCATGAGCCCCTCAACAGTAATGTGCACCATGTCATTATCATTCTTCAGTAGGGGTTACGTGTGCCCACAAAGGCAGCGGGACACACCATGGCGAGAGGAACTTTAGCTAATGTACTTGGGAAGTCCAAACCGTGGTGGTAATGGCCAACAGGCAGAGTCTCCTCTCTTCAGGTATGGGGAACCAGCTCCCAACTAGCAAAGCTCACCCTGCAGCCCATCCTCCCTGGATGAGCCAGGACAGTATGGTCTGAGGGCTGGTATACCTCACCACCCAGCTCCCTCCTGTCCCCAGCCTGCTCTTACCACCTGCGTCATCTTGAGGCATAGTTTCTTGTGTGCTGCGGTCAGCATGGCCAGGGCCCCAGCTGCTGCGTTCTGCAGCTTATCATCATCCTCTCCGCAGAGCAGCACCACTAGCTTTAGACGGTCATTTCCATCGGCCAGGAACCTCTCCTGAACCTGTTCCGGGGCAGGTGTGTGTGACTCAGTGAGAGATGTCCCATGCCTGCACCTCCCAAGGACAGAAAGAGGCAGCTGAAGTTCCCTGACCTAGGATCTCTGGGAGATTTGCTTTGAGCTGTTTCTGCATAAAGCTCTTCCCTGATTGCCTGAGTGAAGGGGGCTACAAATGCCTGCAGCCAAAAGGCTAAAGAAAAAAAGGTCATTTCCCACCTCCCCTATATTGTGTGGTCTGCCCATTCTTGGCATCTCCACTCTAGGAAAAGCTGTAACTTCTCTTTGGGGAAGACAGACTGCTTCCCCCACAGCCCTGGGCTTTTGTGGTCTGCTGTGAAATGAATTTGCTGTCCCTGAAAACGTGGGGACTTGTACAGACGCAGGGGCAATTAGGGAGTTTGCCTGATATTGGGGAGTGGGTGTCCTGTCTCCACCAGATGAGACTGAAGCATCCCAAACACCTGAAAGCAGAAGCTGCCTGACACCCACCCAGCACTCTGATCAAAGAGGTATTAAGGCCCCATGGTATCTTACTGCCATACTTTACATGACAGTAAAAATCTAGCGGGTCAAGTTTAAGGACATTCTATTGGAGCAAATATCCAAATTGTAGATCTCTGAAAGAAGATAAAGGTCACAGATACTCAAGTAAGAGCCTCCTTCTGCATCTCCCTGGATCTGGAGTAGTGGCCATCAGAGGGGAGGTATGAAAGAAGTCAGTATGGCCCTCTCTTCTGGGGCCCAGCTGGAAGCTGCTGGAAGCAGCTGTCCCACCAAGGACTACAGCCCTCTCCTCTCCTACACCTTGATGTGGCCATGGCCTAGTTATCACTGATGGAGTGGAAGCCGAGTTGAGCTGCGTCACTGACAGGCCACCTTGGGTAAGTGGCACAGTTCTCCTTCTATGGTCATTCCTACTCACTACCAAACAGAGATCACTCCAGGGTGGCAAGAGGGCGGCACTTCTTGATGCCCCAAAAGGCTTGGATTCCTAGTCACTGTGTAGACAAGCCACCAACTCAATGGCACTCTAGCATGACCAGAAATGAACTTCTGTCCCTTAAGACTGCTATGTAGTTTGATTCTCTTGTTGCAGCAGCAGGTGATCGCCCCAGGGAAGGTTGCCTCCTCTTTCACATTGCCCTCTTTGTACCCCACCACCATCCCTGACTCCTTGGACACACCCTTTTCCTCCCATATAACTGCCAGGTCCTACATCAGCCTTAGGCCAGCCCCTTGGTGGATTTAATCTCTGCTGACTGATTCTAGCAAGCTTTCATAAATTGGGTTTTCCTCCATTTGGTAGTTAGAATAAAAATGGCCCCATAGGCTCATATGTTTGAATACTTGGCCCCAGTTGGTGGAACTGTTTGGGAAGGATTAGGAGGTGTGGCTTTGTGGGAGAGGTGTGTCACTGGGGGTGGGGGCTTTGAGGTTTCAAGACTCCTGTGATTCCTGCTGCTCTCTCTTTGCATTGTGGTTGTGGATTAAGGTGTGAGTTCCCAGTTGTTCCCTTGGTCTGCCATCATGGACTCTAACCCTCCAAAACTGTACACCAAATCAAATGCTTTCTGTAATAATTTGCCTTAGTTCTGGTGTTTTATAACACCACTATAAAAGTAAATAAGACACTCTGATAACAGGAGAGGGTCTAAGATTTGAATTAGGTATAGGGATGAAAAGTCTCAGGCCTCACATGTCCTTGCATGAGGGCTCAGATTCCAGAAGTATCTCATATCTGGACCTGTCATGTCTCTGATGTACCCTGCAAGCACAGTGATGCTTGGTTACCATGAGAAGAAGATACTCATTAGAGGTTCATAATTTGTCCTGTTTCTTGACCATGAAGCCCTATGGTATATCCTTAATTCGTTTTCTTTTCTTTTCTTTTCTTTTTTTTAGACAGGATTTCTCTGTGTAACAGCTCTTGCTGTCCTGGAACTCACTCTGTAGACCAGGCTAGCCTTGAACTCACAGAGATCCACCTTCCTCTGCCTCCTGAGTGCTGGAATTGAAAGTGTGCGCCACCACCACCCAGCTCATTTTCTCTGTAGATCCTATGATTACTCAGTGGTAAGTACAGCTATGGTGCATTGCAGGTTCCGTGGATCTGGTGATATTCATAGTGAGGTGTTCTAAAGTGACTCAGAACTGTGCTTTAGCACTTCTTTACTGTCCTGTGGATCTTTAGTGATGGCAAGTGGTCTAGCCTCTCTTAACCTCCAAGAGCCCTGATCTCCCAGCTGCCTTGCTATAACATTATTTAGGCTTAATTAACTTAGAAAAAAAGGCACCTTCCACCTCACTAAGACCAAGACTCAGCTTCATTACACTATGAATATGTTTCCTTAGGACTCCTACAGGGAAAGAGGGTCCTAATCTAGGTGTAATCTGGGGACTCCTGGGTTCTCTGATCAAAATGCTGCTTTAGTACCATCTCATGGCCCCAGCCTCATCCCAAGGCCAACATTCATGTCTTGGTTACCCCATCCCCTAGAGCCCCAGCCTCATCCCAAGCCTGATGCTCACACCTTGGTCACCCTGTCCTCCGGAGCCCCAGCCTTACCTCCTTGTTGAGCACCATGTTACACATGCATTCAGTGGCTGCCTGCCGTAGCTGGTCATGGTTTTCAAACATGTAGTTCTCAATGTCTGGCAGGGCCTTCTCCTTGAAGATCTTCTGCCTAGAGCAGAGGGGAAGGGACAGAAGGCCTTGGGTCCCCAGTGGTGAGCATGTGAGACTGGTCATGCAGGGTTCTTCCTCTATCTTCATGGGGTCCCTCCCACATCCTTAGCCTATACAGTGTAAGGGGCACTGGGCCCACCCCCAGAAGAGGCACCAATAGATATAAATTAAATGACATGACAATGTCTCCCAGTCACAGCAAAGGCTCCAGGATAATTGTGTCACCCCACTGAAGACATTGTTATTATTATTATTATTATTATTATTATTATTATTATTATTAGAAAAGGAAATTCTCTTCTGTTCCTGCTGTATGTGAGGTCAAGAGCTACACTGTGACCAGGAGAGAGGAGAAAAGTCCATCTGAAAGTTAAGACAACAGAGAGGAGGGGAGAAAAGGGGACTGGATGACCAGTAAGCAGACAACTTCATAATCCCTACATCAAACCACACCTGACTGGTTTATCCCAAACTTAATTTGCACGAGTCAGTATGCTTCCTTAATTCAAGAGCTAGTTAGGCTAGGTTATCTGCCACTTAAAACCACAACACAATACAGTCTGCTTCCAAGAAAGAATACCAATTAACCCTTCCATCCACCTGGCTGTGCCTTTGTGACATCGGCTTTATACAGTCTCTGTGTGTTTTTATAGGGTGCCAGCTCAAACCCCCTCCTGTCCTTGTTACATATCTGATGCGGTCATCCAAGCAGAGGAGTCAGTACACGATCCGTACAAAGCTTCAACCAAATGCTCTGCGGACACCTCTGTGTACCTCTGCCCTCCCTGCCTGGCCCACTTACCTAAGTTTGTCACTGCGCCCAGACAGGTTGGTGAGTCCTAGGAGAGCCTCATAGTTCTGAAGCCCATCCCTCTGTGTGTCCAGGAGACTCACGAGGGGCCGCACCACCTCATACACCTGTGGGGGTGACACAGGTCAGGTGAGATTTCCACATTTCCCCATCTCTTGCATCTGATGCTTTACATTCCCAAAGCCCCTTCTCTCCCGTACTCTGTCTGGTTTAATCTGCATGGTGATCCTGAGAGGCTAAATTGTTCCCTTTTTTTTTTTTTAACTGTTCAGATGAGAAAGCTGAGTTTAAGAAGATCGTATTCACTAGAGGTAGAGCCAGGGCTGGTGTCCAGGTGTCTCTGATTCATTATCCTCCCTGTGACAACACCACGACCCTTTCTTTCTTAGCAGAAAAGAGACGGGGACAGAGTCCTAAGAGCAATGGAGCACCCCCTCCCTTGCTTCTCATACCTACCCGCTCCCCGGGGAAGGCGATGTCCGGGTTGGAGACAGCAGCAATCTTGGCTAGCCCATGGGCTGCCTTCACCTTACCAACATCTGTGCCCTCCAAAGCCAGGGGGATCAGGGCCTGCAAGAGAGAGTGCAGTCACTAGCCAGCCATAGACATCCAGAGGCCTCTCTCTCCCTTCGCTAGCTCCAGCTGCCCTCTGTCTGTCTGTCTGTCTCATCAGAGATTCATAGCATAATCAGCTCTGGAGCACTGTTCCTATCTTGACAATGTCCCAAAGGCTCATGTGTGTGAGGCTTGGTCCCCAGCTGTCAGTGTGAAGGGAAAGTGACTGGACTGTGAGAGTTCTGAGCTAATCCTCAGATTAGCCCATTGATGAGCTCACGGCTGAAGTGGGTCAGAGGGAGTGTGACTGTAAAGGGTGTTGTAGTGGTATTTGCTCCGCCCATGACCTTGGGCTATAGGGCCAGAAGGAGGCAGAAAGGGAGAAGGGTCACAGGCCCTTGCTCCCTGATGCCTGTGAGGTGGATTCGCTCCTGGTCAGATCAGAGGACGACTTCAGCTGTCTACTCCAATCTGTATTCCTGGGTGTATTTCCTCAATTTATATCAGAATAAATCCCTATTACCCATTAAATAGACTTACGTGGATTGATCTTAATAGGATGTATCTCGTTTCCCTCCCTCCCCTTTCCCTCTCTTCCCTCCCACTCACTCCTGAGTCATAAATTGAGCAACTTTGCTTGGCTTCACACTCTGCCACCGTGAGGTTCTGCCCCATCACTGATTCACAGTGAGCCCATCGTGGACCAGAACCTCTAAGAACATAAACCCCAAGCAATCTTTCTTCCTCTTCAGTTCTCATCTCAGACGTTTGTCACAGAGACAAAAGTCTAACACCAAATAAATCTATTAATACCTGTCAAGGATTCACCACCCTGGTTCCCAGGGACTATCAAGGTCCCTTACCTTCACTCCGCCCTCCATTTTGGAAAAAAATAATCAATAGATTTCTTACTAGGCACTGGCCTAAAATCTCAGCATGCAGGAGGAGGAAGCAGGAAGATTACAACGGTTTCAAGTCCAGCCTGGATTACATATATGATAAGAACTTAGCTAGCCTGGGCTATATGGTAAGACTCTGTCTCAAATCATCATAATAATAATAACAATAATAATAATAATAATTAATAACTATGAGTTTTTTTACATTTTGCCCAAGATAAATCTAATCCTACTAGCCACTGTTTATTGAGCAGCTACTGGGAATTGAATGTATCTAACCTACTTCCCACGTATTCTGAAAAGTGAGACTGTGACTCCTCCTCCTCTCCATTTTGCTGTGGAAGAAATTGCAATGCAGAGAGAGTAAACTGTCCAGGTTTGCACAGCTAAAAAGCAGAAGAGCAAAGCTCCACTGCAAGGCTTGTGTGGGGAAGCCCATGATCTGCCTTCACACCAGCCAGAATAGCAGGGAGAGAGCCTGAGATTCCCACATCATCAAATCAAGAACGAACCAGTTTGGGCCCGTGAATTAGACAGTGCAGATAACCCGATGAGTGTGTTTCAGGAAGTTAAGGAGGTTTGAATCACATGATTTTGGGGTTAGACAAGGGAGACTCACATATATACATGTGTATGTAGCATGGGCAGGCACACATACACATAGAGACACACACAGACACACACCCCGAGACAAACACTTTGTGTGTGTGCTCCTTCCCTGTAGATTGCCTTCTAGAACAGCAAGGACTTCATCTTGCCTAATTACCTTGCCACCACCTTGAGCTACAATGGTGCCCCGGTCCTTTGGGTTGTCACAGAGTGCCAGGAACACCCTGCAGAGCCAATGACAAGGGAGAATGAATATTCACTGTTCCTGTACAGCATTCCCAGGAATCACACACACAGCCAATCAGAGCCAGGAACCCCCAGCACAACTGTGGAAGCCTGGAAAGGTAGACTGTGTGCCCTTGACCGGAGTGAGCCACCTTTAAAGACATTGTCATACACATAAGTGGTGGGGGAGGAAATAAGACCAAGCAAGGCTTCAAAGAGTCACCCCATTCCTGTTTCTGGAGACAGCCAACAGCTCCCTACTACCCCAATCCAGAAACTCTCCCTGTCTATCCCCATCGTCTGGCCCTGATCCCATGTAATACCACCACCACCGGTAACACCCCAGACATACCACAGGAGAAACCAAACTCTACTCTTTTTTTGGGGGGGGGGAGCCTGGGAGGGAGAGGAAGTAAGAGGAGGTGGGAAGAGAACATGAGGGGAACAGGATGGTCAAGTTGGGGGAGGAACAGAGAGGGAGAGCAAGGAAAGAGATATCTTGATAGAGGGAGCCATTATGGGGTAAGGGAGAAACTTGGTGCTAGGGAAATTCCCAGGAATCCACAAGGACGACCCCATCTAAGATTCCAAGCAATAGTGGAGAGGAGGCCTGAACTGGCCTTCCCCTGTAATCAGATTGGTGACTACCCTAATTGTCATCATAGAACCTTCATCCAGTAACTGATGGAAGCAGATGCAGAGATTCACAGCTAAGCACTGGGTGGAGCTCCAGGAGTCCAGTCAAAGAGAGGGAGGAGGAATTATATGAGCAAAGGGGTCAAGATCATGATGGGGAAACCCACAAACAGCTGACCCGAACTAGTGGGAGCTCACTGACTCTGGACTGACAGCTGGGGAATCTGCATGGGACCGAACTAGGCCCTCTGGATGTGGGTGACATTTGTGTGGCTTAGGCAGTTTGTGGGGACACTGGCAGTGGGACCAGAATTTATTTCCTAGTCCATCAACTGGCTTTTTGGAGTCCATTCCCTGTGGAGGGATACCTTGCTCAGCCTAGATACAAGCAGGAAGGGCTTGATCCTGCCTCAACTTGATATGCCAGACTTTGTTGACTTCCCCATGGGAGGCCTTACCCTCTGAGGAGTGGATGGGGGCGGGGGAGGGGGGAAACTGTGGTTAGTATGTAAAATAAAAAAAAAAATCAGCCAGGCAGTGGTAGCACATACCTTTAATCCCATTACTCGGGAGGCAGAGACAGGCAAAGGGAACACTCCTCCACTGTTGGTAGGAGTGCAAACTTGTACAACCACTGTGGAAATCAGTATGGCAATTTCTCAGAATATTGGGAATCGATCTACCTCAAGACCCAGCCATACCACTCTTGGGCATATACCCAAGGAATGCTGATTCATACCACAAAGATACATGCTCAACTATGTTCATAGCAGCATTATTCATAATAGCCAGAACCTGGAAACAACCTAGATGTCCATCAACTGAAGAATGGATTAAGAAAATGTGGTACATATACACAATGGAGTACTACTCAGCAGAGAAAAACAATGACAGCATGAAATTTGCAGGCAAATGGATAGAACTAGAAAATATCCTGAGTGAGGTAACCCAAACCCAGAAGGACAAACATGGTATGTACTCACTCATAAGTGGATACTAGATATAAAGCAAAGAACAATCAGACTGCAACCCACAGACCCAGGGAGGCTGCATAGCAGGGGGGACCCTAGGATGACTGTGGCTTATAATAAGTTTTGGTTTTACTCAATCACTGGGCAAGCTTCAATGAAACATTTCACTATTAAGATAAGAATTTGTTCTGTATCAAGCTGATAATAGAAATAAAATAAAATAATAATGAAAAAATAAAAAATAAAATGTTTCTTTACCATTAAAAAAAATCAGCCAGGCAGTGGTGGCACACACATTACTGGGGAGGCAGAGGCAGGAGGATCTCTGTGAGTTCAAGGCCAACCTGGTCTACACAGTGAGTTCCAGGACAGCTAAGGCTGCTACACAAAAAAATCCTGTCTCAAAAACAGAAAGAAAAAAAAAAAAGAATCCCTCCTCCCTCTCTTCGACTGGATTCCGGGAGCTCTGCCCAGTGCTTAGCTGCGGATCTCTGTATCCGCTTCCATCAGTTATTGAATGAAGGTTCTATGATGATAATTAGGGTAGTCACCAATCTGATTACAGGGGAAGGCCAGTTCAGGCATGGATGCCGCTAGGAAGGGGGAAAGATAAGATCTCCAAACTCTACTCTTTATCCCTCCATCCTTGCTGCCTTTGCACATGCTGTTCCCTCTTTCCTGAAGTCCTTCCCTTCCCTGCAGTTGCCTGGCTCCCTTTCTTCCTTCAGGACTCTGTTGAATTATCACCTCTACCAGGAGGCCTTCCTGGAGGTCCACCCACTTACCTTCTAGCTAGGTGATTGGGACCTATTGCCTGGACTCCAGTCAGTCCTCTGTGCCTCCCTGTCATGGCATTTACCACTGTGCTGTGACCGAGATCTGCCTGCCTCCTCTCTAGGCTACCCTTCATCTCTGAGGAAAAGGTAACTAAAAGGGACAGTGCTCACCTCCTAATACAAATTTTCAACCAAGGTGGCCCACCTTATCATGTCTCTTCCCCATGCTCTCCAAGCCCTCGCTTAGTCTCCACCATTCTGATCCCTCCATCCAGCTCCCGCCTCCCAGTCTCCACAGCCCAACCCTGTTTGCACCTGGCCAGCAGCTCCTTGGTCTGGTCTGTGAGGATCGCACTGTCCGCCTTCACCATGCAGGCCAGGGCAGAGATGACACCTGCCTTCAGGAGCCGTTTCACCCGCATGTCTACGAAGTCCTTCTTGTCCTGGAGGGGACAAAAGGGTGGACATGGGGAAGGGACCCGTGATCAGGCAGCCCCAGGTTGAGTCATTATAATGGATCATCATCAGAATGGGGAGTAGGCCGGAGTGGGGCATGGTGCATAATCTCTGGAAATGTGCTTAGCGCTCACACACGGCCGTGGGGCATGTATGTGTGCCACACCCCCGTCTGGAGGAAACACAACCCAGTGGTAAGAGCGGTGGAGGACTGGGGATGCAGCTCAGTGGTAGAGCACCTGCCTAGCAGGCAAGAGGCACTGAATCCAAGCCCTTGCATCACAAAGAAATGAAGCAGTTGAGAGAGTAGGATGGCGACATGAATATGCTCCCAACGTCTGGCAGGAAGCAACACTCACATTCTGATTGTAACTATAGAGGAGAGAAAGAAAGAAAAACTTCCTGTGGGTAACACAAGAAACTGCCTGCAGTGGTCCTGTGGATATGGTGTCTCCTTGTAGCTAAGTTCTCCTCTTTACTGTCCACCATTCCATTTTGTAACACCGGTATGACTTTTATCATTTTCTAAAATCCAAATGCTCTCACTAGCTGGTAGCGTTTTTTCCATAGTCACCCCTATACAAATGACATACAAGCATATCCTTGTGTAGAAGTAATCACCATACATACCCTTGTGTTAGGGGTTTTGACATCTGCGCTCTTAGAAACTTGTGTTCCTCCTCTGTTCCTACTCAGCACTTATATCCCTAAGTCCAGATATCCCAGAAAATCACATTTTTATGATTTGGAAACATGAAATGAAACACAAGTATCCATGAAATCAGCAACAAATGTTGCAAAATGTTCATCTGGCTCCGTTTAATCAGATTACAAAATTGTCATCCACCCATTCCCCCTCCCTCCCCCGCCTCCCCTCCCCCCCCCCCCCCAAAATTAAAAGACAGGAATCATGAGCGCCACCTAGTGGGAAAATCTACTATTGTCATTGTCAAACCGCACCACACCAAGTTCCTGGGGGTCTGACCACAGAGCTCCTCCCCTGAGCTGTCCTGTACCCACCTTGGGGTGCTCCTCTGGCACGTGTTGCTTGGAGAACTTGGCCAGCTGCACCAGCTCAGGGACGACCTCCTTGACATCATAGCTGTTGGTACAGTTTACCAGGGTGTTGGCCACTGAGTACAGGATGGTCTTGTCACTAGTCTGGAGGCCCCCAGGTTAGGAAAAAACAGAAAAGAGTCACTTTAGTGTCTATGAGTAGAAGGAAGCCTCTGGGCTGATCCCAGTGGATCTCCTCCCACACTTCCAGAAGAGCCCAGGCACTGTCTGGGCTCCCTCGGGATCTCACTGCCAAAGGGTCACAGGCAGACATGTCCCTGACATCTGGACAGGATGGAGTCATAAGTCCACCTTCAATCAGGCAGATGAGGGCCATCCAATGAAAGAGCCAATCCAGCTTCACCAGGGAGGCTGGAGCCAGGGTGAGCCCACAGCCAGCTGAGCCCCGAGGGCCAGGGCCAGGCACCCTTTCCTGAGATTGGAGATCAGGACCACTCTTGCCTTGGCCAGCTCGAACATGGCCTGCAGAGCAGGGATGTCCTGGACAAAGTCGTCCTTCACATCAGCATCCAGCGTGAGGTAGGCCAGGCCTTCCACCGCCCAGCGCCGCGTCCGGGTGTCGATGGCGGTGTTGCACAGCCACCTAGAGGTGGAGAGGTGGAGAAACCGCTGGAGGAGCCGGGGCTCTGGCCAAGAGTGGCTCAGGCTCGGGATAACAGGTGGCTCCTGAAGGGGTCTTTCCTCACCCGACGTCACTGAAGCCCACCCCAGAAACCCCCGTAGAGGCCCATGAGGAAGCAGAGGGTCCAGCCTCTTACTTTCGACACTGCTTGGCCAGCTTCTCTGTTGACCCTTCAGCAAACTGTCTGAGGCCATAGTCTGAGCCCCCAGCTGAGCCAAGTTTGCAGAGGCCCTGTGGAGACGGGATACGCGGAAGGATCAGCAACACTGAGGCCTGAGTCGGGCCCTGTAGCCCCGTGGTCAACACCATCCCCTTTTCTCTACCCGGATACACCTCTGTGCCCTTCCACCTCTTCTGAGATGCCCCACCCAAGGCCCCATGTTAGGGAGGATGCTCACTATTTTGATCTCAGAGATGTTTTTGAAAACTCTGCACACATACTAAATATCTGCAGCCGCTGTGAGAGACCTCGATGTGGCATGAGATGACAAAGAAGTCACATCACATGGACAACAAATTCACACATACAAAATCTAGCCCGGGGGGGGGGGAAAAAAAACGGACCCTGGTCAGGAAAAAAACAATGTCTTCCGGAGCAGAAAAGCCATCATGCCCATGGCAAAAAAAGTTTCTAAAAAATTGACATGAGAGCTGGGCATAGTGACATACACCTTTCATCACAGCACACAGGAGTCAGAAGCAGGTGGAAGGGGCCAGCCTGGTCTACATATTGAGTTCCAGGCCAGTCAAGGCTACACAGGGAGACCCTGTCCCAAAAACTAACAAACAAAATTGACTGACATGAGGGGTTAGGGAGATGCCTCATTGAGTAAAGAACTTCCCCTGCAAACATGAGGACCCGGGTTCAGATCCCCAGAACACATGTGAAGCGGGACATAGCACAGGCCTATATGCTAAGTGCTCCTTCGGTGAGGTGGGAAGCAGGAACGGGAGAAGTATATGGGCCAGTCAGCCTGGTTATGCAATGGCAGGCAATTACAGACCCTGTCTCAAACAAGGTAAAAAAAAAAGCAAGGATCAATACCCAGGGTGTCCATTAATGTGCACACATGTGCCATGGCATGTATACACACACACACACACACACACACACACACAGACACACACACACAGACACAGAGAGAGAGAGAGAGAGAGAGACAGAGACAGAGAGAGACAGAGAGAGACAGAGAGACAGAGATATTTTTAAAAATTATATGAGCCAGGCATAGTAGTACAGACCTATAATCCTAGCCCATAGGGAGCAGGAGAATCATGAGTTGAAGGCCAGGCTGGCGTACACAGTATCTTTGAGACCAGCCTGCGATCCATAGCAAGACTAAATAAAAATAAATAAATAAATAAGACCAAAATGTCTGGAGCTATAGCCTGTAACTCCAGCACTCGAGAGGGCTAGGCAGGAGAATTGCAAGTTCAAGGTTGGCTTGGGGCACATTACCACAAAAAGCTAGAACCTATCTTAAAAAAAAAAAAAAAAAAAAGAACAAAAAATTCAATGTGAATTAAGATCCAGGTGAATGAATCAAATCTTCTCCGTAATTTTTTATGAGGCAAATAAAGGAGAATGAAAATAATTCAGTAAGGTGAAAATAGTAGAAATTAAAAACCTAATTCTGCTGCATGCCGCTGCTTAAGGAAATAAATTTGTTGGTGTCCGCTCTGAAAGTACTTCCTGGACGGTATCTGTGTTTGGCTCTTCACAGTACAGAGGGTAATTTCCTAGTGCTAAATGCAGGGCCATCCTCCCACCTCTCTCTCCCCACAACCCTGCCTTTCACTCTGTCTGCAGGGGTGTATGGATGGGCCTGCCTGAGGGGTCCCTAGTACGTAACCCCTTGTCTTGGCTGGCTTTATATTAACTTCACATAAGCTAGAATCATCAGAGAGGAAGGAGCCTCATTTGAGAAAATTCCTCCACAAAATCCAGTTGTAAGGTATTTTCTTAATCAGTGATCAATGGGAGTGGACCCAGCCCATTGTGGGTAATGCCATCCCTGGGCTGATGGTCCTGGGTTCTGTAAGAAAGCAGGCTGAGCAAGCCATGAGGATCAAGCCAGTAACACCCCTCGATGGCCTTTGCATCAGCTCCTGCCTCCAGGTTCCTGCCCTGTTTGAGTTCCTGTCCTGACTTCCTTCAGTGATGAACAGTGACCTGAAAGTGTAAGCTGAATAAACCCTTTCCTCCCCAACTTGCTTTTCAGTCAGGGTGTTTCACCACAGCAACAGTAACCCTAACTAAGACACACACACACACACACACACACACACACACACACACACACACACACCACCTCAAAGATGGGGGCCATGTCTCATTCATCCTGGTGACCCTGACACTCCACACCCAGGCCGCTCACCACCAGCGTACGGATCTTGATCTTCTCATTCTTCGTGGTCTTGTAGATCTGCTTGAGAAGCGACACGCCATTGGTGATGATGAAGGTAGCCCGGCTGAGCTTAGTGGAGGCGTGGATGAGAGCCTCCACGGCCACCAGCTGGTCTGCCTCACGCTCCGAGCCACACAGCGCCACCATCATCTCCATCACACCCTTCATGCCCAGCAGCTGATTGCCCAGGTCAAAGGGCCCCTGCAAGATCCCTGACACTGTCTGGATGGCATTCACATTCTTGTCCATGTCCTGGGGATCAAACTTGTTCCTGAAACACAGGACAAAGGTGGTCAAGAGTCAGCCCAAAGGGGTGGAAAGAGTAGGACATGTGGGGGGGGATTTGAATTTGCCTCCACCCCTGAGCTGTGTGCTATTGGGCAATTCACTAAACCTTTCTGAGTCTCAGCTTTTTGGTCTATAAATAGAGAGTGTAGTACTGTTATTTCTTTTTTTTTTTTCTTTTTGGTTTTTTGAGACAGGGTTTCTCTGTGTAGCTTTGTGCCTTTCCTGGAACTCGCTTTGTAGACCAGGCTAGCCTTGAACTCACAGAGATCCGCCTGCCTCCGCCTCCCGAGTGCTGGGATTAAAGGCGTGCGCCACCACCTCCTGGCATACTGTTATTTCTTAGGAAAGATGGTATCACAGCTGGTCACAGGGTATGTCCCCCTGGCAGCACACTCTGACCTTGGAGATTGACCTCCAAGAAGTTGAATTATTGGGCAGAGGAGGAAGCAGCATTGAGGGAGGCACTGGCCTGCAATGCAGTCACCCCAAAGTTTCTCCCTTGAAGAGTTTTGAGCTGGAGCACCCGAAAAACAGTCATTTCAAATTGAGGTGAGTGACAAGTCATTAGTTGCTGGTTTCACAGGGAAAAGTGAGACAGCCCCACAACAGATAGCCCCCGCCACTGAGGCAAGGACCAATGAGAGACCACAGCTCACTGCTATCAGCCAACAGCTCCAGCCTTCTCAACCTAGAAAGGACAGAACAGCCACAGCCACAGACCGGCCCAGTGTGGCGCCTGATAAGCCGCCCCTGTCAAATGAGGGTGCAGAATGCAACTTGGGATATCATGAGATTGAAACAGTGTGGGGAGTGCCCAAAAGCAGGAGTGGAATCACCAGATAACGGGAAAGGATCTGGAAAAGAGCAGACTTGTTTCGTGTTTTCACAGCAAAGGCAAACAAGGACATAAATGGGGACCGGGATGCACACAGGGCCCCAGAATTAAAAATGCAGCATCAGCCGATGCGTCCTACAGATACAGGTGTGAGCAGAGTGGCCTCCTGACACAGGCCTTACCCCAGTAGTCCCAGCTGATCAACACGCTGCCTTCCACTGAGCTCAGGGATATGGACCAATCAGGACCGAACACTCTACCAGCATGAATTCCTCATGTACAGGGGGGACCTATTATGGGAACTTTGGAGCGCAATTTGTTCTGTATCTGCCAGCCCTTTCCTTTGTTTAGGGAGCCACCTCCTGACCAAGGCTCGGTCAGAGCTTCATCTCCCATTTAGCTGGACCTTGCATCACAATAAAAAGGTTTTGCCTGTAGCCCCCTAGGTCCAAATTTCTTTCTTTTTTTTTTTTTTTTTCTCAAGACAGGGTTTCTTTGTTTAGCTTTGGAACCTATCCTGGACCTCGTTCTGTAGACCAGGCTGGCCTTGAACTCACAGAGATCCTCCTGCCTCTGCCTCCCGAGTGCTGGGATTAAAGGTACTACCACCCGGCTCCAGATTTCTTTCTAAGGATTATGGAACCAAGACTCAAGCTCCAAGGACAGGGGGACTCCCGGGGTGAGCAGGACCAGCTGAAGCTCAGGCAGATAAGCAAGAACCACAAGGAGCTTTAAGAGCCAGGGTCAGGGTTAGCAGGAACACAGGACTGCGAGGGAGCTGGCATGCCTGGGAGCTCAGGGTAGCTCTTCATTTGGCAGTTGAGAAAATAAATACACAGGTGAGAGCAATGTATGAATTTGCCAGGGATGGCGGCTCACACCTTTCATCCCAACACTCAGGAGACAGAGACACTTGAGCTCTGTGAGTTATAAGAGGCCAGCCTGATCTACATAGAGAGTTCTAGGCCGGTAGGAGCTACATAGTAACACCTTTTCTAAAAAAAAAAAAAAAACACAAAAACAGATGTATGAGTTTGTCCTACAAAATCTAAACTATCTCTTCCCTGGCCCCTTACAAAAATAGTACGCCATCCTAGAAAGAGAGAAAGAACACAGAATAAAGGTGTTGTCTTTGCCCACCTAGGACCCATCCAGGGTGAACCTTCCTAAGCCACACCCCAGGCTTTGAGGCATGGGTAGTGCCCCAGAAATCTAGATCATGACAGATTGGAGAATCCTTGGAATTAATTGTCAAACAGCTGCATAAAAGCAGTGAGGGGGTGGTTGGGGGAAGGAACGGACATGTAAGGAGAGAGACTCTTCAGCAGATGATGGGGCAGTCCACATGGGGGCAACTGCAGTTCTCCACCAGCAGCCAGGACTGGTGCACTGCCATGTTAGTGCAGCCTCCCAGAGATATCTTCTAATCCCAATCAAGATATTGGATGGCTGCGGCCTAGGCCAACATGACTGTGACTTGATAGGAGACCCCAAGCCAGCTACACAGGTCCCCAGTACCCATCCTACTGAGGGGTAATAGAGTAAGTTACTGAAGGTTGGGGTAACTGGCCACAAAGCCATAGATGGCTAATGCCTTCGGGGAACTCACGTGATGTACTCCTCGCAGATCTTGCGGAAGTGGTCACGCTCTGGGTCACAGCGCAGGTCATCGTAGAGCTTGTTGATGAGGATGGAGGCCAGCATGCGGGTGTTGTCAGTCAGAGGCAGGCAGGAGGGCAGATCTGGAACCTGCCCCACCACCTTCAGGATCTTCCTCAAGCCTAAGGGGTGGCAGCAACAAGAGTAAGATTCCTGAGGGTCTCTGTCCCCCTCAAAAATATCTCGTTGCTGGCTCCCGACCAGCTATGGCTTCAGACACAGTACATGGCCTCTCCAGAGTTCAGGAGGACACTGGAGAGGGGACAAGAGGTCCTGGCCTTTCATCTGACTCTGCACCTGTGGGACAATCCACCTGCTGCATGGCCCTTATTTCCACCATACTTAAACTTAACACTAGTTCATCTCAGAGGTTTAGACCAGTGCTGCCGTTTCTGGATTGTGTATGAATTTCCTTATATACGACTTCATATCATATTATCTTTTCCTTGGACCCCAGTTTCTTCATTTACAAAGGTAAAAAAGCAGAACCTATTTTACAGACTTGAGGACTCAGTCAGATAATGTACAGAAATGGCCTACCACCCATCCAGAGGCGGGATCACTCCGTAAATGTCTATCATCTCTTTGTTAGTTATTATCATATCTCTTCTCACTTTCTTACTGAAGAACCTTCAATGGCTTCCTCCACCGGATTCAGATCCACATGTTTGTTGAATGAATAGATTAATAACCGAGCCCCCATCTGTCCTACCTTCATCATAGTGTGGAAAATGAGCATGTGAACCTGGCAGGAAGGATCTACCGGTACTGAATGATAATGATACAAATGAGGCAACTGGAGACAAGGACAGAGCTCAGTGACAGAGGGTGCTTCCCTAGCATAGGAAAGGCCCTGATTTGACTCCCATGTCCCCAAATGGTGAGGGGTAGACTGTTCCGAGCATTTCCTTAGTGCCAAGGGGCTTGTGCGTGTTCCCTGAGCTGAGCCTAACTACCACCCTACTTCTTAGCAATCAGTTCCATCTTTCAGACTTGGAGAAGCCAAGGATGCCACTCGTGAGCTTGAAGTCAGCCAAGTGACACACAGAGAGGACACCTTCCCATGATGTCTGGTGTCAAGCCCACCATATTAACTGTCGCACCATGAAGCCTCTGGGACATCCAATGTCAGAGGTAGCTTGGAGGTGGAGAGTTATCAGTGACGTCCGTCAGAGGAAGGAAGAAGCGTTGAGGCAAATGCAGGAGGTGTGGGGCTCTGGGTGCTGGGAGGGAACTGAAAGTGATTGACAGCAATGTTATACTGGGTATATTTTACCATTTTAAGGAAAACCTCCACTTCCTACAACTGAGCTCTGACACTACCACGGGTTGACACAGACCTCTCAGACTGAGTGCTCAGTCCCATGAGATGGCCTCCACTGCAGGCCCAAGGGCTGGGTCCCAGCTTCCCCTGATCCTCTGCCCAATATGCCTACAAACAGAGGACCTTGGGATCGCCTTGTCAGGTCAATAATGTGTGAGAATGGCTCGTCATGGAACTCAGGAGAACAGTTTACCTACTAGGCCATCAGTTCTGACCCTTCTCACTTAGGGGTAGGTTTGCATTTTGCTTTGTTGAAATGGAGGCTTCATGATGTAGACATGATTAATCGTCACTATCTGTTAGTGATTACCTCAGTCTCTGGCTCCCTCCTTTCCCCAGAGGTCAGAGCTGGGGGTGGAGGATGCAGATGGGCAGAGTAGAAAGTCTCTAGTCTCTAACCACATGGCTTGCTTCCCTGAAACCTCCTTTTGCTTCTTCCAGACTCCCCATAGGCACCCCAGCCACTAGTCTCATCAGTGTCTAAAAGATGCTTAGTG
>CABHPP010125973.1:0-41936 GCA_902168425.1 Peromyscus attwateri | reverse complement strand
TATTTTATTGAGGAGCTTTTGTCCAATTTCACTGTGAAATTGGTGTATCATTTCTTTTTTTATGCTGGATAATCTTCAAGGTTGGGTATCAGAGTAATACTGGCTTCATAAAATGAATTTGGTGGCATCCCTTCTGTTTCTATTTTATGGACTGATTTGAGGGGTATTTGTGTCAGTTCTCTAAGGGCCTAGCAAGATTCAGCAGTAAACCCATCTTGTCCTGGGGCTTTTTAAATTTTTATGTTGAAAGATAATTACTTTTTCATTCTCATTCCTCACTGAAGATCTGTTTACATTGTTTATGGTCTCATGGTTTAATTTTAATGTAGTCATTCATGTTTAGAAGTCATGTATTCCTTCCATGTTTTCCAAATTAGCATAAAATAAGTTTTGAAAATATTCCTTAACAAGAAGGGAGTGTCACTCTTCTTTGGAGACAGGGCTGCAGGAGTGTAGTTCATGTCTCAGTGGATGTCTACACACATGTCTACACATGTATGTACATATGGGCAGCAGTAATTAGACTCATGGGGTCATTAATAACAAAAATAAAATAAAAACAGTACATAAAGCTGAGAAGGAGACAAGATAGGAAGCACTATGGGGAGTTGGGGTGAGGTGATTTTAGATGGATATAATCAATATACTTTACATAAATGTATGAGACTTTCAAAGAACAAAAGAAAATATTTTAAAATATGTTCACTGAGCTGGGAGGTGGTGATGCAGGCCTTTAATCCCAAAACTCAGAAGGCAGAGGCAGGTGGATCTCTGTGAGTTTGAGGCCAGCCTGGTCTACAGAGCAAGTTCCAGGACAGGCTCCAAAACTTCACAGAGAAACCCTGTCTCAACCCCCCCCCCCAAAAAAATGTTCTCTATATTCCACTGGTATTTGCTGTATTGTCCTTCTTTTGCCTCTAGTTTATTAATTTAGTCCTCTATCTTTCTCTTGGTTAATTTTGATAAATTTGATAAATTGCTTTTTATTTTTTTCAATTATGTGCCTATGTGTTTCACTGATTCCTTGTATTATTCTTTTAGTCTCCATTTCATAAATCTTTGTCCTAGTCTTCATTATTTCTATCTGCTGCCTTTCTGTTTGGCTGGTTATTGTTTTTCCAAGACCTTGAAACATATAAATTTAGTTTTGACATCTCTCTGAATGTTTAATGTGGGCCCTCATAGATATGAACCTCCCTCCAACAACTCTGTTTTTTGGATACCAAAGCTTAAGGCAAGTTGTACTTTGATTTCCTTTGACTCTAGCAAATTTTTATCACTCCTCTCTTTAATGACCCACTATCATTTAAGAGTCCTTTACTCAATCTTCAGACATGTTCTGTAGCTTCTCTTAGCATTGACTTCTGATTTGATAAGATAAAGGAAGTTAATTTGATTCTTTTACTCCTCTCTACAAATTATAATTTGATATTATTATAACATATATCATATTATAATATCTTCTTAAAGGATTGTTCCATTTACTAATAAGTAGCAAACTTTTTCTAACTAATTCTATAGTTAAGTCTACTTTGTTAAATATATGGATGGCTGCACCTGCTTGTTTCCTTATCCATTTGCTTAGTATACCAATTCCCATGCTTTGACTTTAAATCTCTGTGTTTGTCTTTGCCAGTGAACTGTGTTTCTTGCAGGCAACAAATGGTTGGAACCAGTCTACAGTTTTTAACAGTTGAGATCATTACTATTTAGGGTTACTATAAAGATATATTTGCCAGTTCTTATAACTTTGCTGGATGTTTTCTTGGTTAGTTCAAACACTGTTTGTTCTTTGCCTCCCTCCTCATTTGTTGTAGGGGTTTGTGGGTTTACTGCATTGTACATGTTTAATTCTTTCCTAATTCATCTGTTCCTATCATAATATTAATTCTTTCTGAGCTCCCCTGCTGTGTCTTTCCTTCTCCTCTGTGTTAGAATTCCTTTTCGGATTTTTCTGTAATTTTGGCTTAGTGATGTTGAATTGCTTTAGTTTGTTCATATGCTACTTTCAAATGTAGAGTAGGTGTTGGCAGAGAGGAGCACAGTTTTATTCAAGTGTTTGAAATCTTACTAACCATAGGAAAGTTATCTCATGTTTTCCTATTTGGACTTCTAGGTATTCCATACTGTGGTTGTGTATAGTATGCAAACAGGTCTTGTATGTTATTAAAAAAATAAGCAGAACAGATTTCAGTTGGCTCCCATCTACCACAGAGACTTTTCTTGTTCTGGGATTTAGCTAAAACAGCCAAACTTAAGAGTTACTTGGTAACTGAGTCAGAATAGCATGTCAAATATTTTGGTCTTTATTGTACTTTACTTCATTATGGGTGCTACAATTATAAAAAATTATTGTCACTTTTTATGGGGCATCCCACCATTCTTTGGATCATCACTGGGATGCTGAGATGCTTCTTTAATACAACAAGACCAGGTTTCCTCCTATACTCTACATGCATGTGTTTTATTATGACATCCAGCAGGTCTGTTGATCCTTGACGGTCAGTTCCAAATTGCTTTTTATTAATTATCAGTATGGTGTTCTATGAAATACATAGGCAATTATGATAGAAAGAGAGAGTAGTTATTGCTCTGGGGAAATACTCTACAAGTGTGTTGTTGATATGGTCATGTGAGTATAAATTGCTAATGATTTTTTCCCTACTGAGTGAAAAGGAAAATAAAACATTATACATATTGATAGCTTTGTATCTGATGTCAAGGATAGTCTTGATCTGTTCTGGCAATTATACATCATCAAGTCTGTCTTTTACTAAATATTTCTGTGCTAAGGAAGGACCAGTGGACTGACCCCAAAATGAGTTTTCACGGGCCCATTGTAAGATGATCTTGGGCCAAAACTTTACTTATTGTCTAATCTCCACAATCCTTTGGTAATCTTGGACCAGGAATCCACATATAATCTCATCTCCACATCTCCACTTGACAAATAGACCATGTGACATTTTTCATCTCTACAGATTAGCTCAAAACTATTATCTTTATATGATGTGTATAAAATAATTATACTTTATGATTATTTCTTATTTGAACAATCACAACTGGCCAATTGCTTCAGATCTCTGTGGTAACAGTGCAGTATAAGCTTCATGGTCCACCAGTTACATGATGTATCCTTGTTGCTATACTGAAGGGTCCAAATCCCCAAATGATCTAGGCTTCTCCTCCATCGAGAGGCTCTGAGCCTAAGAATAGGCTTAATTATGGGAACTTGCATAATGCCTAGGTTTTTGCACATCAGATCTAAAATATTTTCTCTTACATAAGCCAAGACTTTCAGTAGATGTCAATCTATATTAATGTCTTCATATCCTGTGACTAATTAGTCTTCATCACACATTAAAATAGTCTGATTATCATTCCGTCAGTGTGCCCTGTGATAGTAATTGCCTCTCTAATCTCTGTGTTGCCACCTGGTTTTACCAGCACAGGATCTAATTAGTGCCATTGAAATCAGAGAACTCTAATATATTATACCACAGCCCGACTTGTGCCTGTAGCCTACATGGGACAGACAACAAGAGGAGCCTCCAGAAAAGCTAGGTTTCCTTATCAATGTATTTCTTAATTTCTTGGGGGAAATAAATATCCTTTGGACACTCTCTTTGAGGAGATATGTGTTAATTACTTTTCCTGTTGCTGTGATAAGATACCACGACAAGAACAACTTAAGGAAAATATGATTTATTTTGGTTCACAGTTCAAAGATACTGTCCATCATAACAAGCAAGGCCTGGCGGCAGGAGCTTGAGTGAGCTGGTCATGTTGCATCGTCAGTGAAGAAGCAGCGAGGTGTATGTTAATGTTCAGCTCACTTTCTGACTTGTATATCCCAGTCCTTGGAAGGTCCATGTCCACAGTTAATGTGGGTCCGTCACATCAATTAATTAACCAATATAATCCCTCACAGACATGTTCAGAGACTAATGTGATCTAGACAATTGTTCATAGGTGTGCCTGGAAGCTGTGTCCTGGGTGATTCTAGACCCAGTCAAGTTGACAGTATTAACAATCACAGAGTGATAGAATCAAGATGCCTTTGAGTAGCATATGCAAAGGATCCATTCCAATAATCTAATTTACTGAGCCTTCAGACCTATTCCCATGTAAAATGTTAAATTTTGACATTTTGTTCTTTTAAATCCGAGGCCATCATTGATGGTAGGTCTTGCTTAGGCAAAAGGTATACACTAAGTGTCACATTAATGTGCTTATGTACAGGAAGTCAGCTTCTATATTTATCCTAGACCAATCTTAGAGGCAGTTTTGAAAAAATATTATTTCCTAAATCCATGCCAACAGTATCTACCAGATTTCCCCATAATTGCCAGTACGTTGATTCTTCAGTCTACCTCTGAGTGATCCTCATAAACTATGAAGGAAATGCCAAACCTCTGCTGCTTACATGTCCTCTGATGCCTGTCTATCATAATTTAATCTTGGTGAGCAGACTCACAAGTTCTCACCCTCGTCTACCTCTCCCTTGAGCTCTGCCAGCTCACTACAGCACAGCCACATGGGTGTCCTTGAACAGCACAACCATGGGTGTCTTTGAACAGCACTGCCACATGGATGTCCTTGAACAGCACAGCCATGGGTGTCCTTGAACAGCCTGGCCATGGGTGTCCTTGAACAGCACAGCCATGGGTGTCCTTGAACAGCACTGCCATGGGTATCCTTGAACAGCACAGCCATGGGTGTCCTTGAACAGCATAGCCATGGGTGTCCTTGAACAGCACAGCCATGGGTGTCCTTGAACAGCACAGCCATGGGTGTCCTTGAACACACCAGTTTCTTCCCTTCTTGGGTGTTTGCTCCAGCTGTTTCCTTTGCCTGAAATGTTCTTCCTTCTGAACTTTGAAAAGCTGCTTCCTTAGAATCCAGACTTCAGAAGATATGTCTCTTTTTTAGAACTCAGCATTGTCCTTTTCACCACTTAAGGACTTTTTTTTGTTAGTTTTTCCTTCTATATTTCTCTGCATATTGATTATTTCCTTTGACCTTTAGAATATTAGTATGAATTTTATAATGCCATGAAAAAAATTTTTAGTAAATGTCTGTCAAATGAATCAATATATGCATGAATGGGAGGAACTGCTTTAGTTAATATGATTTCACCAAAGGAAAGCCAAGATATAAATGATCAGTTAACTAAATTATTGGAGAAACAGAAAATAAGACTCAAAGGACATGAAGTCTGATGCAATTGATTTTTTTTTGAAATGTTCAGGTTATTTGTGATAAAGCAGGTGTATAATTACCAGGGACTGAGTATTCAAATGGAAGCTGATCAGATTATGTGTAAAGATGGGATTCTTGTGTTTGGGAGACAGCTCAGTCAGTAGAGTGTTTGACTGCCATGCAAGCATGAGGACCCGAGTTTACTCTCTAGAATTCTTGTAAAAAGGCTGGGCATGGTGGCCTGTGTGTGATCTCAAGTGATGGGAAGGTGGAGACAGGCAGATACCTGGAGTTAACTGGTATGTCATCTATTCAGTGGGTATTTCCCAGGTCTCAGTAAGAGGAGCTATTTCAGAAAACAGTGGGATAGAGAGATGGCTCAGTTGATAATGTGTCTGCTGTACAAAGACGTGGGTTCAGATTCCTAGAAACCACGTAAATAGCCAAGTGTGGAAGTATGGTCATGTAACTCTAGCATTGAAGGGATGGAGACAGGTGGATCTGTTGAAGCTAAGTGGCCATGCACCTTGGGTGAATTGATGATCTTCAGACTGAGTGAGAGACCCTGTCTTGAAAAATAAAGCTAAGAGTGGTCAAAGAAGATACTCTAAGCTGACCTCGGGCTTCCACACGCACTCCTCCAAATGTTCACATTCATGGTCACCTGCATGCACATGTGTACACACCCACACTTACACATAAATTCATACACTCATACAAACACCAAGTGTAGCACCTGAGGATGAAATTTTCCAAGATTTTCCTCTAGCATGTAACACACACACACACAGAGAGAGAGAGAGAGAGAGAGAGAGAGAGAGAGAGAGAGAGAGAGAGAGAGAGCCATACAAACATGTGTACAACTACACAAATAATTTTTTAAAAAGTAAACACTAGAACTTTGACCCCCAAAAGGCAGAAAACTTCCCAACCCTGCAGTAAGCAAAGCAATTACTTGCAGTAAGAAATCAAGGAAGTTAATAGCAAATATGCAATAAACCAATCCAGGAGCTACACAAGTTACCCCAAAGGTCCAGGTCTTAATACACAACTTTCCCACTTTCGGCCTATGTTTACAAGCTAAGATCAATTAGACCATTCCAAATGTGTCCTTGTATCCTCTCATGTAAGATGTCCTCCCTCTAGCTAGCCTGCCTGCTGTATTCCTACACCAACAGCCTTCAAATAAGCTTCAGGGTACACTAAGCATCGTCCCTTTCTTCTACTGCAAAGCTCTCCCACTCCTCTGCTTGCATTTGAGTCTCTGCCAAACGCATGTGATGGTGTCCAAATTCCTTTGCTAGCAAGCTCTGAATAAATAGCCTTTAATTATTCTTAGTTGGGTGGTCTTCGCTGATTTCCACAAAGACACCAACATGTACAGCACCTAGAAAATTCAGGATAATGGAGGTATTCAGGGAGAATTTTCCACACAATTGTGCTATGTAGACCAGACCTCTTGGATTTGAGATGAAGCTTTGCATTAAAATGTCGTGTCTAGAGTACCATGCGATGCCAGAATCGTCTAATGAGGTTGCATTGTAGTGTGTGATACACACTCCCGAGAGAATTGACGAGATATCACTACCCACTCGGCGTTTTCTCTCTTCACCGAAAGAACAGAGGGGATGAGTTTGAAAGGGTATAAAGTTTCTTTAAGAAATGTCTACAAATTAAATATATGTAATTATGTATGGCTATTTATCCTTAATGGATGTTTCAGAAACAGAATTCTAAGGGAAACTGCCTTACTGTTGTGGTCGCCTGTTTGGGTATTGTGAGCAGGAAAGCAATTGCTTTATTCAAGCCATTAATGAAATGTCACTGTCGATCTACCTCTAACTGCATCATGTGCTTTTTATTCTTTGTGTTAAAAATAAAGAAATATAGATGGGAATGTTTCCAGATATCATTTTGTTCCTATAAAAATGGGCTGTGTTCTAATGGCAAGCTTTATCCTGATTTCTTATTTATAAATTTCACTATAAAACGTCAGACACCTCAATCTGTGCACAATAAATTTGGATGATAATTTTCTACTTGAAAAATCACTATGTCCAATAATACCTGCTAATTTTCATGGCGATTTAGTGATTTTCCCCCTTCCTTTCCCCTTTCTTGGTTTTATGTTTGTTTCTGTAGGTAGAAACGTTCTTTCTAATTAACCTTTCTCTCCCTGTGGCCCTGCGCTTTCTTCCCTGGACCCTGATAAATGTTAGATGATTCCAGGCTTTGAAAGAATGTATTCTTGAGAAATAGTAGGTCAATACTGGCTCATATTTCCTGGAAGGATCTGAAAATAAGGTATCTGGCATAATTTGTAGTGTGCTTTATAAACATTGCTCGGCATTTTGTGTGTCAGCACATGCCTGGCCGAGGTTAGACATGGTGGAGAGATATTAACCTGGCTCTTTAAAACTAAAGATGTGGTGTTTCCCCTGCATAGCTCAGTGTCAGAGCACCCACTCTTCTCCCTGACCCTGATTCCTTCACACTTCTTAGTTCCCTTGGAAACTGGCTAAACCAAGTCGGTTAGCACTTTGTGGGAGCAACTGGGTTGCTGGGACTAAGAGAATGCCTGCCATGTGTGAAGATGTTGGTTCAAATGTTTGAGCCTGTTTGATGGTGGGTCGAATCTGCCTGTGAGGGGAGGGAGAATGGTGAGTTACCAAGAGAGCATCAATGGTGGCATTGTTCTTGGAAAACTCTGATTTATTCTACTACCCTAGATGGGGAAAGGGATCTGAGGGGTGCATCTTGATCTCTACATTGAGAAGAAAGGACGGTACTCTTCGTGGAGCTGGCAGTGTCTCCCTTCCAGGCAGTTAGATGGTTGACAAGACACATGAAAAGGATATTGTCCTCCATAAGATGTTTGGGTGTCCTATGCCTGTAACAGAATGTATTTTTGCTGGCAGGACCCTCTCCTGCCTTTGGCAGTTTTAGAAGCACCAACAACGTTCCACGGGGCTGTGGAAATGAATGAACTTGGAGGCCGATCATTGTCTTTGGTAAGCTGGCTTACCCTCACCAGTGGCAATGGTATTAACTGACTTGGGCTTAGTACTGCCTCATATAAGCACAGGGATCTGACACGTAAGTTACACATATTCTTCCAGTCTTCAGTATGACTTAACAGCACGGCTAACCTCATTATTACCTCTTTCCACACTGTGAGACTGAGACTGGCCCACGCCATTAAGTCTGGAGTAGAGTAGAGATGCAGAATTCCTCACATCTAAGTCCGTGACAGTTTCTCTTGTATTTGGAAAAAACAAAACCCACTAACTCATCCCTGGGTCTGTTCTCCTTCTTGTTTATTCAGAGCAATTTGCCCTTGCTTGAAGAGGAAACAAGAGGACTGGGGTACAGTCTGAGTGGGACTCAAACAAAATCAGGTCCACATCAGACTTCATTTGGGTTTCAGGTTGATAGTTACTTCTCCTCTTGGATTTGGGTTTCCATTATGTTTTTTTTTTTCCTTTCAGGGTTTAACTATAAAAATGCCTGTCTGGTCCCCCAAATCACATACCCTACACTTTGCCAATCCCAAACCCCATATTCTGATTTCTCTAATGATTTTCAACTCTGAATTCATGGGGCCATTCATTCTTTTCCATCCCCATTGATTTTTCAACATGCCATATGCTCCTTTTTCACATTCTCTCCTGGCCAACCCTCACCCTCATAGCTCTGTATCCCCTATTCCAATTTTGACTGACTTAACTGACTTAACAAATCTTTCTGTCAGTGGGATACTTTATGGAAATTGAAAACGAATTAACGTTTATCTCAACAGCTAATCACATAAAATCTACTACCTTCTTATTGCAGGTTCTAAGATAATGATGGCCCATGCACTATACAAGGAAGATCTTGATAGGTCTTGACAGGGCCCAAGCTGAGTTGAGAGGGAGTAGGAAGATGTCAGCCTCTTTTGCTAATGAGGACCACGAGGCCTGCAGGATCCAAGAGCTGCTAGAGGAAAGTAACCTCAGTACTCCTACAGCAAGCTACACAAACTACACACACACACACACACACACACACACACACACACACACACACACACTCACACACACACACACACTCACACACACACACTCACACATTTGGCTTGTACTCACATGTGCACATGTGTACACACTCACACAAATATCTGACTGACACCAGGAAAGTATTAACTTTGATGTCTAAAATTAATACTCTTAAAAAAACTTTTCCTTTCATCTCTTTTTGTAAACATAAATTTTGTAAACATTAATCATTAACTATCATGTGCAGTTTTTGAGTTGGTTTCCAAGACAAAGGTTGTTGTGTTATTTAACTTAAGCTATGAGCAATAGAAAAATGGTGGGTAGAAAAAAAGAAAAGGATGTCCAGGGCCACATCTTAAGCACAAAAATATTAATTGCCTGCTACATTTATAAACAAAACAAAGGAAAGAATGTGGTTTCTTTTTGACTTGGGAAAACATTAGATCATTCTTTCTGAGTTAGCTGAGTATTTTTTTCCTGCAGAACCTTTCAGAGACTTTAACTTGGTGATGTATGTTGTTAATTTCAGAGAAGGAAATAGAATATGTCGCTTTTCTAGGGTTTCTTATGTATGTGTGGGTGTGCATGTGTGATGTTTATCACATAAGATGATGTTTCCTGAATGTATTTTTGGAAATCCCAGCTGACAGAAAAACTTCTGGGCAAAAATAAAAGATTATAAAATGGTGAAAAAAAGAAAAACCTGTTTGCTGAGGTAGTGTCTCAGAAAGGAGACCGACACATGGCCGGCCTGGTCACTGTGTGGCCAATTGCTGTATCTCGAGATAGGCTATCTCTGGATCATTAATGCCACAGATAAAAATAGAAACAGAGCCCTTGTCTTCGGTCAGATTCAGTCTCTGCATGCTGTAGGTCTGGCTGGTGGTGTTTACACTGGGTTCCTTGACACATAATGCGGATCCCATACATTTTGTGAAAATAATAAATATTGTATATTGAATATTAAAAATTATGTCCCCCATACTATAAATTGGTTGATTTAAAATCTCAGTCACAAGCACTACACAATTTATTTGGGCCTTTTCTAATTGTGCCTTTATATATACCTAGCTGTCTGAAGAAGTCTGAGGTGGTGTGAACACAAAGCATGGTCTGTACTGAGGCACTGGAACATTACCAGGGTTTCTCCCCACTCCTCTCCCTCTTGTTCTCCTCCTCTCCCTCTTCTTCTTCCTCCTCCACCCCTTCCCCCTTCTCCTCCTTCTTCCATCCTTCTCTTCTTTTTCAATGGCTTGTTTGCCTTATTCTATGACTATTGTTTCTCAAGAGCTTGTACATCACATGACCCTCAGTCCATTTGAGCCTATCATGATAAACTAATCAATCTGTCAATCCTAGCTTTAAATTCTCAGGAAATCCAATGCATCCATTGCAAACTGAACTTTCTCTCATGATAAAATTGTCCATGGCTATATGTACGGATGGCAGGTCATGTAGGAAAAAACATAACCATCAACTCTGCTCACTGCTGCTGGATGTGTGACGTTCTTAAAGAGCTTGGATAGTCCCCATAAATCCATCTGCTACAAGACCCTTCTCTAATAGTCCTTCTAGTTTGTATCCTCGGCCACCTCATTCTGTGTTCAGTGAATCTCTGTTTCACCTCCATGGGAGACTTTGTCATGAAAAAGTTACATCAATTACTCTTTAGTAGGTAAAACATGAAATTTGGATTCTTCAGGAAGACAGTGTGTGTGTGTGTGTGAGTGTGTGTGTGTGTGTGTGTGTGTGCTGAATACTTCAAAATAAAAAAATTCATATGTATGTCCTATAGTTGGAGACTTCTAAATTTTCATCAAACAAACAATCTAGGACACTTCCCAAAATTTCATTTTCTGTATCTCCTCCTCATGTAGCCAAACTGAGAGAAAATAACATGTTGTTGATATTAAATAGAAAACAACACATGTTAGCTGAGGATTCCACTCAATGGGGAAAAAACTGTTATAGACTTAAATTCAGATGGATTTGACAGATCAGAGGATTCCAGACCCTTCCCTTTATAGACAGGAAATGTGAAGCTCCAGGCTTGAGAGATGGTTCAGTGGTTTGCGCTTGTTGTACAAGCATAAGGCTCTCAGTTAGAATCCCTGGAACCCAGGCTAAAAAGTGGGCATGGTGAGGCTATGTCTACAATCCTAGTATGGCTACACAAAATGGGATGTGGAGACAGGAGGATGCTCAGAAATTCTCAAGCTGAGAATTAGCAAGCCTGGCATAAACAGTATGAACCTCAAAGAAGGGAGACAAAGTGGGAAGGAAGAACCAGCATGCGGGCTGTCCTGTCATCTCCACAGACACGGTGTGGCACATAGACATAGACTCATGAAAATAGATGCACACACACACACACACACACACACACACTACACAGTATATGCACACATAGAGAAATGCATACACACAGAAAGAGACAGGTAGGGCAGAGAAAGGAAAAGAAAAGAAAAGAAAAGGAAAGAAAAGAAAAGAAAAGAAAAGAAAAGAAAAGAAAAGAAAAGAAAAGGGACAGAAAACTCAGCATGCAGAAACCCTTTGTCCCAGGTCACACAGGCAGGCAGTGGGTCTTATGTGGATGACACAGTGGCTTTTTTTCATTCTTGCAAGTATGTTGATTATTTCTAAGCTTTGTCCCTAACATTGTCTATGCCACAAAAGTATTAACTCCAAATTGCATGTGGCTTTTTTCCTTTTCTTTCCCTCCTTATTTTAATTATAGGATTGGGGACCAGTTTGCCTTGAGTTTCCCTAAGAAACAATACATGTTGACAGTAATTCTTCCAGCAAAGAGGCAGGGAGAGCCAGCATCTGGTTTTAAATATTGTTAGCACAATGGAATGAAGGCCCTGGTGACTTTCCACAGACCTTCAGTGTTCACACCGTCCAAGCGGGCCTTTGGGATGGATGTCTTTTCCCTCGTCTCTTTTGGTGGTTGATCAAGAGACAGACATTTTCTGAAGAAAATGATTTGGTTTGGGACAATGGTTCTTAAATTTGCAGTGGGCTGAAGGGCTATTTGGCAAGTGGAAGCTTAGCACTGGATTGTCTGCGAAATTACTGACTGTCTCTCTTGTGTTCCATGTTTTTGTGTGCATGCTATTTGAGTCCAACATCTTTTTTCCCTTCTTTGGTAGCCTCACGCTCTAGCAACGCATTTGTTCCCAGATAATGTCAAGGAGAATGGCCAGAAAGTGAGCGCAACCAGCACAACAGCTCGGAGGGGGAAATTTTATTACGTTTTCCTTAACAATGGCCCAGATGAAAAAAACCAACAGCAAGACGCCTCGAAGTTTCTTTGGCTCAAAAATCCCTGGCTTCCTGGAACAAAGCTCAGAAAGAAAGATTATGTGCTCAGTTTCCAAGCAGAGGGATGCCTGGTACCCAGGCTGCCCTCAGCTTTGCTTTCCTGCACACACAAGAGCCTTAACCAGCCTTCCCACTCCTCTGCAGACAGAGGCCACCTGCTCGTCTGTGGCCTCAGTTCTGGTGTATGTGGACATGTGGGGACACATGTGTCTGCTGGTGGAGAAGTGTGTGTGGAACTTGTGAGAGGGGCAACCTTGGGGTGTTGCTCTTTCCTAGGTGCCATCACCTTGTCGTCTGAGATGAATTCTCTCACAGAACGCACTTTACCCATGGAGCCGCCTCCCTAATCCCTCTGTCCTCAGTTCTGAGAGCCATGTAGACCATGCTTGATGCTATGGTCCCCACAAAGGCACAATGTGTCTACTGCTGGTTTTCTTACAGCCACCATCATCATGCCAGTCTGAACAAAATTGAAGTACTAATCTCCCTCAGAGAACAAATCATCAAGCTGAAGGTCAGCACTTCTTTTATTCACCCAGGCAGAGAATGTTTCTTTCCCTCACTAATTACATAATACAATTACAGTTACTTTCTGGGGAGCATACATCCTTGCCTCCTGCCACACCCAAATGTTCTTTAGTGACCGTGAAGTGTCCACTTGTCTGCTCCTGTTCTAGTCCACCCAGGCTGGTGTCTTAGCTTTCATTTTTGCATCCTTACCCTTCTCACTGAAGGAAGCGTCACCTCCTCTTTGTTAGCAAATCCTGAAGTCCCAGAGGGAGAAATTTTAAAAAAAAGAAACCTTTTCAGTGGATTGACAAAGCACACCAAAATAAGAATTGTGTCCTTATGATACTTTTGAATTCCTAGGCCGGATAGGTGGATCACAGTTCTACCCAATTCTGGAGTTCTCACTTCTGTGGGTTTGGAAACCCCAGTGTAAGGGAAAGAGAGAGACTTAGACTATGGAAAACAGCAAATAATTTGCCGCTGTGAACCCATTTTCCCCTTTGAGTTGAATATAAACTAATTCGTATGTGGGCAGAGTCTGCCTGAGAGACCTCTTGCTTCATTTCCTTGTATCCTTTGCCCATCTCCTGCTGTCCAATGTTTGGTTTAAAATGATGCCAAACATTTGGGCGGTTGGCTGGATTTTTCGGTTTTCCTTCTCCCAGATGTTTGCAATCCTGTGGACATTGTCGGAGATTTGTTTATCATCATCCAACATGTAATCATGCTGGGTCTGCATAATCTTCATCTTCCAGATGAAAACTGAAAAAGTCAGTCAGTCATCCAGATGTCTCCAAATGTCTGGGTGTTCGTCATTGCCAAAGAACATCTGGATGCCTGCACATTTTTTTTTTGTTTCATTTCTTATTCATGTCTTTGGCACAGACACTGTCTTGGGTTTAGTTGCTCTGGATACAGCAGAATAAATAGCCTAATGGAGATGGGTAGATATTTAACAGAGATACAGTCACAGGTTTCCTGTAGTTAAAATTTAAGGTCTAAACAATTGGAAAATCACCTCTGAGGGAGTCTCCAAGAGCAATGGCGTGGTGATCCCTTTGAGTTCTCTCTAGAGGTCTGTTAACATCAGGGGAGTTGAGAAGTTGTGTGTTATCAGCATTTATATAGAGGAGTCCAGGGCCGGGAGACACACTTCAGAAAGAAAGAAGGAAAGCTGGCACCATTTCCAGTCCCAATCATAAACCCAAATTCTCCACCATAAACATAAGCAGATATCTGGATGAAGCTGAGGAAGGCTGTCTGTTCTTTGGCAACTGCACAGTGAGCAGCAGCAGCAGGCATTCTTCCTCTCCTGACAGCCTGTTATCCTAGATCGACACGTCCACGGCGCAAAGTCAGCAAGGGTACAGGAAGTAAAGCGGTTCGCAGTTAAGGTCATAACCTTCAGAACCAGAAACTCCTGCTGCATGCCTTGTTGCGGATTCCGACCAGTGTTATGAAGATCACAGCCCCTCGCCTCTTTGAAACTCGTTTTCTTTGCCTTTAAGAGCGTCCATTTGGATTATTTCAAGGACTGAGACACCACATTTAAAGAGGTCACACAATGCTTAGTGTGTCACAAATCACCATAAAATAAATTCAGGGTAAGACAATATGCACGCTTTGATGGCTACAAAGAGTGTTGAACTCAGAAGAGAGGCCCTGCTGGTTCTGAACTTGGGAGTTACATGAAAGCAATTAGAAAAGAGGGTGGAGAGTGAGCATCAGAGATGGAGATCCAAGTCTGGGATGGTCCAGTGTGAACGGTGGGTGGAGTGGGATCAACCTGCAAGTTAGCAGGGGTCACCAGGCCTGTCCTGAGTGTCAGGAGAGCTGGGTTTCAGGAAAGGAGTGATTGTCCTTGTCCATGTGGCAGGTGATGTGGCACAGGGAACTAGGTTAAGAGTCTGTATAGCAGACATCATATTAGTTAGGATTCCTTCAGAAGAAAATCTAGAAACTGCAAAGCAAATAAAAGTGGCTTATTTAAGAGACGAAGGACCCAACATGATGGTACATGTCTGTAGTCTCAGCACTTTGGAGGCTGAGGCAGGAGGATTACAAGTTCGTGTAGTTGGCTAGCGATGGAGTGAGTTATAGTCAGCCTGAGACACACGTTAAGACTGTCTCAAACACACACACACACACACACACACACACACACACACACACACACACAAAGAGTAGGAGAGTCAGAAAGGGAAGACAGAGAGAAAAAGGACGTTACCATGACAGCTACAAGGGCTGGCAGCTGATATTAAAACTGTGGAAACTTTGGAGGTCATGTAAAACAGTCTTCAGAGGATCACCCCACCCAAGGAGCATCATTTGTTTATGAGACCCTGCCAAATATTGGCTAATCCTTTTCCAGGGTCAGAAAGGTGCTATTGAATTCCTGGCACTTTTGGTGTATGCCGTAGAGAAAATGCAAGCTCCCATGGCCAGAGCAAGGCTTGGGTGTAGAGGGACAGGTGCTGCAATTGGAAGCTGAGCTCACGGGCTCTGAGCGGTGCAAACATGGAGTAAAGGAAGGTCTAGGGAATGGTGGAAACTCAGGCCAGACCGCAGTGGGCTGAAGAATGAGACAAAGTGAGGGAGTGGAAATAGCATGTGCTTACCATGTGTTGGAGACTGTCAAATGTGCAGAGAATAAAATGACTAGATTGTTGGTCAATTGTGAGTCAAGGCAAGGTGTTGAAAATGGCATGCTCTTCCTTAAAGTCTTCTTTTATGGTAACTGGAATGGTTCCACAGAGAGGGAGGCTACTGACTGGACAATGAGAGTGAGGTCCCCGAGAAGGGATGAAAGGAGAGGGGTCCTATGCATATAACGGGGCTGGCTTTGCAGGGTAGAGGTCAGTGCTGCCCTTTCTTTTAGCACAGAGGTGGAGGACATGGACATAGGGAGGTGTGCATTTGTGTTGTTTCTTCTTTTGGTGGATGAATTTCCAGGTAAGGTGGTCAGTATGGGGCAGCAGTTTAGAGGCTGTGAGGTGGGCTGATGTGTGATAAAGGAGTTAGCTCAGAGAAGGACACAAACTCCCTGAATTTTCACTCCATTTTCTGACCTTTGTCTTTACCTGAAACCTGCCTCTCCCCAGGACAGTTTTTCCTTGCCTCCTTGAGAAGAGGCAGGACTGCTTTTTTTTCCACCACCCACGTTTCAGAAACACACAGAAGCAGGCATCCTACTCACTTCCTGTTAGGTAGCTATTCCCACTGAAGGAACACTTTTCTGCCAAACTGAAACATTTCCCCAGAAAGAGAAGGGAGCTTCCTAAGACTCAGGAAGTAAACAACAAAACTTACATGGTTCAGGAAGCTTCTGAAACTCACAGGATCCACAAAGCTCCTCCCCAAGGTTGCATAAACAGTAACAACTGTTGTAGCAAGGAGACTCTTCCAACAGTGGAACTGCCTGCTGGTCATGCAGATGGCCCCAGGGCTGTAGCTTCCATGAGTCATCACCCATACTGGGGTGTGAGTCCAGCTTTTCCAGGCTACCTCTCTCTCACCTTTGCCCCTGTGAATAACCTCAGTAGACTTACTGATTCCCTAGACTAGACTTGAACAGAGCTATTTCTTTGGTTGGTCACTGGTGCATTATTTTGGCTGAATAGATATTTGTTCATGTCTTTCCAGGAAAAGTCACACAGCGTATGCCATTGCTACCACTAAACTGCTGATCTTTGTTTTTTTTCTGTGTCTAAATGTTTTTTTGTCACTTTACATTCTGAAAAGTCTGTATGAGAATCCTTTATTGCAAACTGTGTATGTTTTTTTTTTAATTTTTATTTTTTATTTATTTTATTTTATTTTTTTGTGACTGATTCTGCTTTATTGCTTCCTCAGTAAGGGTTGCAGTCCTGCAAGGCTTTGTGCGTAAATCAGTAGTGAGTACCTGCTTTGCCTTTGAGAGGACCAGGCAAATATCAAGACAGTCTTCCCTAATAACTCAGTTAAGACCTAGGTCTTGGTCCCTGCTCTTTGGATCTCAGCAAGTAGTTTCTGTGGAAGAGCCACGAACAAAGGACAATCAATCTCCAACACCCTAACAGCAAGGACGAGGAGACCTGGTACATACCAGGCCTGAGCCATAAATAGCTCAGGGTAATAACCAAGTAAAGACAAAGCTTGGGACTTGTCCAGGCCTGCCCAAAAATGAAAAACTGTAGCCCTGACCAGCCCCTGACTAGCCTTGGCTAATTAGAAGTTACTAAAGAGATTGCCACTCGCATAAGCCAATCATATCTAAGATGAGCTAACTTCCTTGGACACTGTCCTTAATTACGCTTAAAAGGAGCCCTCACTTCCCTCTCCTGGTTGTCAACATTTTGCACTTGTGTGGGATGGCCAGCCCTAGCAAGCTGGAAGCTTTCTCGGGATAATAAACACTGTGGCTGATTGCATAGGTGGATGGTGGTCTTTTGTGGGACTTCTCCAGGACCCTAACAGTCTCATGTTGCTTTCTCCTTGATCCTGTTACCATGCCTTCTCAGCTTGTTTGAGTTTTATTATTTCTTCTGTTTTAGAGGGGCTGTTTCTCCACACTTCAATTGAAGATGCTACTCAGTATCTGGTTTGCAAATGGCAGTAAGAACCATCCTGTTCTAGGTCTTTTGGGTACCCTCTTATCTGAAGCATTTTCTTCATAGTCCCATTTTGAATTATTCGCCACAGTCTTCACAGAAGGCAGCATCTTTAACCACATGTGTTGTCCATGGGAGAGCACTGTTTGGTTTCTATCTGGGTTGTGGTGGTTTAGTCCTCTTTCCAAACCCACCACTGAAGCGTTGGTTGAATGAGCATTGCTCCTAAATTGCCTCTTAGCTGCCCTTGCACCAGCACTCTCCTGAGGTGGTGTCTCACATCCACGTGATGTTTTTATTTGCTAGTATTCCTTGAGAGCATTGTGTAGCATATGTACAGTGACTGGGGCCTCTATGGTCTGCCATCAACAAGCTCTGCCTTCATCATAACCGTTTTCCAGGATTTCAGCCCATTGCTGAATAGGAAGAGCCACGTGTCTAGGTAGGATGAGGTATGCTCCCTGGGAGAAGGGATGCTGTCAGGGGTATGTACCTTCTCCTTCTTCAGAGTAACTCCATGGAAGGGGAAGGATAGCCAGCTATCTATCTTTCCCACAAGTCAAGAGACAGCTGGGGGAAAGGCTGATTGAATTTTATATCTTCCTTTAGCTCAGTGGTTCTCAACCTTCCTAATGCTGTGACCCTTTAATACCTTTCCTCATGTTGTGGTGACACCACCCCCCAACCATGAAATTATTTTAGTGGCTACTTTATAACCATAATTTGGCTAGTGTTATGAATCATAATGTAAATATCTGTGTTGTCTGATGGTCTTAGGTAACCCCTGTCTAAGGGTCATTCTGAATCCTCTTTGATGTCTTGGTCACCAGCTGGCAAGGCTGATGATGCATTCTGGACCAGAAGTTCGTCCTCAGAAGTTGAGAACAACGGAGCTCAGGACCCCACTGAAGCAGCATGGTGAACTCAGGGTTAGTACCTACCAAGGGACCACCTAGGCCCCTGGTTTGTATTTGTGTAGTCCCTTATCTGCTAAATGGGGCTAATCAGACCAATTGTGGAAGGCTTATGAAATAGTAGGATGAAATGGTAGTAAGACTTGGTACCATGTGAAATATCTAGCCCAGTACTGGGTACACAGTAGGTATTATTCATCAGCCCATTGTTGTGAATCACACATCGCACTGCCAAAGCCCATTTCCAAGAGTTTCGTAAACTAGACACATTAAGTTACACCATTAATAACTAAGTGTGTCTTCATGGAGTCTTCTCTACATGGTTTGAATAATGAATTCTCATCATGTCTTTGTGAAGCAAAGAACATCGCTTCGCGTCAGCTCATCTTGCAAAGTGAGCGTTGGAGACGAAAAGCCAGTTCTTAATAACTGGCTAATTTAGAGCTGAGGTGTGAAGCCAAATCTTCTGATTTCAAAGCCCGTGGCTTCCAGGGTTGCATCTTGAGTCTATGATACCCATTTGTTCGTGCCCGCATCCTGATAATTTCATGGAGTGCTGGTAGGATACCCAACCCTCAGAGGGCCCTCTGCGTCACAGCCTGCTAGGAAAGCCAGTAGACTTTGCCCATGTTGGTCTTGGGGGACCCTGAGAGGGATTTCTTTTGCTTCTCCTGAGCACAGTTTAGCTGAGCTCACAGAAACACTGCTGTGTGAGCTGTTTCTTTGGGTGTTGTTCATGCTCTGTGAGGGGAAAGCGTTCCTGAGAACGCACGAAGCCAAGGCTGTTTGTTCAATTATTAATGGGAACTGAGAAGCAACTTCACCCTGAGGCAGTGTTGTCGCTCAGATCATTTATGTCTTGTTTTAGGACTAAAAGTAAATTCACAGGCAATTGGGAAAAATGAACAACTGCTTTAAAAAAATCATTCTGGGGAGAGAGCTAGCATTCAGAGTATATGAGTATGGCAGGAATAGGATTCCTGGTCTTCTGGGCTTTATTTCAATTTGTTTAGATAGAGGATAAAACCAAACAATAGCTTTCATTTTTACTTGGGGTGGGAATAGAAAAGAAACAGGTAAAAAAGAAACTCTCTCCCACCAATTTTAGTACTCATCGGAACAAATGTGTAGGCACTGAGGATGGCGAATAAACTCCCCCTCAGCTGTTTCCCATAGAGCTGCAGCAACAAGGGCTTGTGGACATTTTTTGAGTTTGAGTTTGGAGGCTGCAAAATCAGCGTTGCATTGTGTTGACACTTTCTTTAAAAAAAAAAGTGTCTATAATTGTCAACAAACAATTCCAACAATACGTTCAGGTTGGGCATGGTCTTGACTTCATTTACACTTCTGAGCCCTATAAATCCACAAGCTCCTGTAGAATCTTGTAGTCCTTGGGACAATGCTCAACAGTGCCTGAAGTATGTGGCGAGTACCAGAGAGGTAGGTCAATCTCCCAAAGGAGATTTATATGCATTATACAATGCATAAAAAGATCCAAAAAAGAAACCGCACAAAGAGTGGAATTCCAATTCTTAATAGCCCTTGGCAGACTGGCTGAGGAAATCCTAGTCCTTTTCATAGATGAAGGAAAGAGCTGCCCATGCCATGTAATTCACCCAGTCAACAACGTTTAATCACTGTGTGGCAGGCTCTATTGTAGAAATTGGAGATACAGCAATAAACAATGCTGTTTTTGAGAACTTGTTCTCTACCAAATGGAGACTAGCAACCAGTGATGAAGAGAAGTATGTTTGTTTTGGATGTTGATGAACAGGGAGGTAGAAGCGAAGAAGGGGGAAAAGGGAGAGTTTAATTTTTAATGGGGCGACTAAGAGAAGGTTGTACTGAGCAGCTATTTGGGCCAAGATCTTAAACAGCACAGTATCGCTTTCTCTAAATAGAGAGATATGTAGGCAGGGAGATACTACGCAGAGCCCGTGGTGAGTGGAGAAATTCTTGGGTGAGAGCGAGGACATTCAGGAGGGCCCTGTGGCTAGAGCAGAGGTTGACAGACATGTGAAAGCATTATGGGAACCAAGGTTATGTGGGAACTTGAGGGGTATCAGGAAGGATACTGTCTCTAAGGGTAAGTGCAATGAGAAGCCTTTGGGGAGCTGGAGAAGAGGAAGACAAGCCCCCATTGTTTATCAAGGATTAGCTAACAATAGATGCCAGAGAGCAAGAGAGACTGAAGGCCAGAGAAGCCATCCGGGAGGTTAACACAGTACAAGTCAGATGGAGTGTTAGCTAGACCCAGGCAGTGAGGTTAGATGCGAGAAAGTCAAGTTTGAATATACTGTGCAGGTAGATTTAGCACTTTGAATTTTAATGTAGTTTAGTTTTTATGTAAATATCAAAATTGTCCTTTTAAAGTATATAACTTGGTTACTATTAATATATTCACGGAATGGTACAACCAAAGCCGCTATCTAATCCTAAAATAGTTCCTCACCCCAAATTAAATCTGTACCCATAAGAAACATTCTCTACTCCCCTTCCCACCACTAGCTCTTGGGCATCCCTAAGCTGCTTTTTCTCTTTCTGAATTTGCCTGTGCTAGACATTTTATTTTAATGTGATCATAAAATACGATGTTCACAAATTTTTTCCATTTTATAGCCTATGTCAATGTTTCTTCATTTTAGCTACCAAGTAATATTCCACTTTATAGATAAACCATATTGTGTTTACTCATTTATGAGTTGATAAAACTTGGAAATGTTTTGGCTATTTGTAATTAGGAATAATGCTGAAATAAAAACACATGTACCTTTTTTTTGAATGATTTGTAATTCTTTGGAGATAGAAAAGGAGTTCATGAGTCCTTTGGTAATTCTGACTTTAAATTTTTAGGGAGTTTCTAAATTCTTTCCAAAATAGCCATACTGTTTGGTACCTCTAATTATAATGTAGTACAATTTTAGTTTCTCTACATCATGACCAGAACTTGCTATTGTATACTTTTAAAATTATAGCCATCCTTGTGTGTTTGTGTGTGTGAATTGTATCTCTGTAGCTTTAATTTGAATTTCCTTAAATTCAAATTCACTTAATGTCTTTTATTTTCTATGTGTATGAGTGTTCTTTTGCCTGCATGTAAGTGTGCCACATGCTTGCGTTGCCTGAGGAGGCCAGAAGAAGAAATCAGAACCCCTGGAACTGAAGTTACAGACAGTGTATCTTCTGCCAGAGCAGACAGTGCTGTGAACCACTGAGCCATCTCTCCAGGCCTGCTTATTGTCACTTTTATATCTCTTGGAGAAATATCTATTCTAAGTCTTCGCTCATTTGAAAAATTGGGTTATCAGATCTCCCTGGGAAGGGAAAATAGAAGAGATTTTGTGAGTGCACTGAGGGCCAGTGGGATGAGTGGGACAGAGAGGGAGAGTACTGAAAGAGACTAGTGGACAGGAAGGAATTTCAGGGTCAGATAAAAACCTGGTGCAAGGGAATCTCCCAGGAATCTATAAGGATGACCCCAGCTGAGACTCCTAGCAATGGTGGATACGTAGCCTGAATTGGCCATCTTCTGTGACCAGAATGGTGCCTAGCCCAATTGTCATCAGAGAGTTTTCATCCAGCAACTGATGGAAACAGACACAGATCCACAGCCAAACATTAGGCAGAGTTCTGGGAATCCTGCAGAAGATGGGGAGAAAGAATTGTAGGAACCAAGCTGGGCAGTGGTGGCGCACACCTTTAATTCCAGCACTCGGGAGGCAGAGGCAGGCGGATCTTTGAGAGTTCAAGGCCAGCCTGGTCTAGAGAGCAAGATCCAGGAAAGGCACAAGCTACCCAGAGAAACCCTGTCTCGAAAAACCAAAAAAAAAAAAAAAAAAGAATTGTAGGAACCAGAGTGTTCAAGGACACCACAAGAAAACTCAAAGAACCAACTAACCTGGGCTCATGGGGGCTCACAGAGACTGAACTCACAACTAGGGAGCCTGCATGAGACTGATCTAGGCCCTCTGAGTATATATTATAGTTGTGTAGCTTGGTCCTGTTGTGGGACTCCTAACAGTGGGAACAGGGGCTTTCTCTGACTCCTTTACTGGCTTTTGGGACCCTGCTCCTCATGCTGTGTCACCTTCCCTAGCCTTGATACATGGAGAAGTGCTTAATTTTACTACAACTTGATAATGCCATGTTTTGTTGCTACTCGTGGGAGACCTGTCCTTTCCTAAATGGGACAGAGAGGGAGTGGATTGAGGGGTGGGAACAGAGTGGGGAATGAGGGAGAGGGATGGAGAAGAGAGGAAGGAGGAGAAACTGAAGCCCAGATATTAAATTAAATAATTAATTAGTAGATTTATTTTTTTAAATTTGGGTTATTTATATTTTTATTTTAGAGTTAAGTTGTAAATCTTATGTATAATAAACCTCTATCAAATACATGCTCAACAAATATTTTCTTCAATTAAATGGATTTTCTTTTCATTTTCTTAGTAGAGGACTTTGAAGTATAAGGCCTTTTAATTTTTTTGTTTGAATATTTTTTAATTACATCATTCCCCCTTCCCTTTCTTCCCTCCAATCTACCCCATGTATCCATTCCTTCCTCCCTCTCAAAATCATGGCCTCTTTTTCTTTAGTTGTAATTAGTGTGTGTGTGTGTGTGTGTGTGTGTGTGTGTGTGTGTGTGTATGTGTGTCTGTCTGTCTGTCTGTCTGTCTAAATATATAAATATAACCTATTTAGTCCATTTAGTGTTACCTGTATGTATATGATTTCAGGACTGACCACTAGGTATCAGATAAACAAATAGGGGCCTCATCTCTGTGGAATATGATTTCTTCCACTCTTTACATTCCTTACTTGACTGTAGTTCTTTATCTAGGGGTATGGTCCTGTGAGATTTCCCCTTTCCCTGTTAGCATGCCTATTGGTGTTGTCCTTGTCCAGGCATTGTTTAGACAGCCATACTGTTGAAGTATCCTCGGTGAAGCTTCCTTGTCATTTCTAGTAGACACAGTCTCACAGTAGTGCTTCTGATCCTCTGACTCTCAACAATCTTTCTGTTGTATTGCAGATGCTTTAGCTGGGGCCGGGCACGGCACCCCTTGATTACTTGTTCTCTGTATTTTAATCAGTTTGCGGTTTAGTGCATTGGCCTTTTTCTGCTGTAAAGAGAAGTTTTGGTGACAGGTGAGAGCTGCACGTATCTAAGGGGGATGGGTGGTAATGAAGATGGACACTGAGAATGCCGTTAGGAATTACGCTGGTTCCATAAAGGGGTGGCAGCATCTTCTCCTCCAAAGTCCAATGAGAGAGTTCTTGGTTACCACCAAGATGTGAGTGCCACTAGTACACGTTAGGGTTAATGTGAAATACTAATTAGATTCAAAGTAAAACCCTTAATCTTGATTGAACTCTGACTTGTCTATTTTTCTTTGGTTTCTAAGAAGCCATCACCAAATCTAAGCTCTTGAGTATTTATTGCAAAGTTATCTTCTAAGATTTTTTATCATTTTATATTTTATGCTTCACCCTCTGATCAATTTTTTTTAACCTTAAAAACATGATGTAAAGTAAGACTTTTGCTAGTTGGTTTTATGCCAATGAGGCCAGGAGATGCCCAGGTAGCTTCCCATCTCTGGGTGTATCTATGAGGACATTTTTGGAAGATGTTAACATTTGAATAGATAGACTGAATAAATCCACTGAGAGTCTTTGCAGAACAAAAAGATGAAGGAAGGGTGACTCTACTCTGCCTGATGGTTTGAACCGGGAAACTGATCTGCTCTCTGTACTTCTGGTTCTCGGGCCTTCAGGCTTGGACTTGACTCTGTGGCACTTTCAATCACTTGCAGCTTTTAACTATACCACTTGGTTTTCCTGGGTCCCCAGTTTTCAGATGACATATTATGACACTTCTCAGCCTTCATAATTTTATGAGTTTATAAGAAAAACATTTTTATGTCAGGTTGGCATAAAAAAGTAACTATCACCAACCCCTATCTCATACTACATATGCATTCAGTATAAGGACAGATACATGTTTGTGTGAGGGCAATACCTGGGAAGCTGGGTTTGTGTTCCCTGTGGCCATCTTGATTTCCTTCATAAATATTGGTTCCTTTTTGGTTTGGTATGCTGCTCTGGCATACAATTACAGATAATGTAAAAAGGAGTTTTGATATAGTTAAATGATCAGACTCCATATCATCATTCCAACCTATTACAATTTCTCTCCACTGTGGTTGCTGGTGTAGTCTTCACTCTGGAGCATTATAGTGCTCCATGGTAACTCAATTGCTCAGTTTCTCTTGCCAATTTAATGTAAAGTTTCTAAGAAGATAGCTTTAATGAGCAATATTCTGATAAATACAAAGAAAAATATGGGATGTTTCTTCAAGATGTCACCTTTGACAGAGAACTAGGCAAAACACACCACTCAACTGGCCACAGATAGTATCCTTTTAACTCTCTGTTCTCTAACTTGTTTGGATAATTTTTATTTAATTCTGAACTTAACAAGTAAACATACATCTTAGGAGCAAGTTACAGAGTTACTTGTCCAGCAACAAAGCCATCAGCCAGCAAGAGTTGACTGGGAGCCTACAAATATATCAAGTATTCCATTAGGGACTGGAGAGGCAACTCCAGTGAACTGACACACTGGAAGGTAGCAATAGATTATATAAACTCAAAGTATTTTAACAAAATATTTTAATTTGGGATATTGTGATAGAGAGTGGATAAATCACTTAGCATCTTCCTCTTTGAGAATGTTTGGACCGTTTTACAAGCATGAGGGAGTGCAAAGACCTTGAGAAGAAACAAGTTTGGTGGGTCTGATGGAAAGAAGTAAGCAGTGTGACCGAAGGGAAGTGGATAAGGAGGCCTACAGAGCATGAGGCAGGACCTGGGGTAGGTACTGTTGTCACAGAATGCGTAATGGATACTGCAGTTCTTTCCCCCCTCTTTCTAATTCCCTGCCTGTTCAGAGATAGGACCACAGTGTTCTATGGGAAGTGACAGTTTATCCTCTTCTGCAAGAAGACTGGCTTCGACATTTCTATATAACAATAATTAATTTGGGGTCAGCTTGTCATGAGACTCAATTATAGACTCTGGGAAAACATTTGAGGGAGATTTCTTGTCTCCTAATAAAATGAAGCCCTTATTTCCTTCCTGCTCTTGGCTGTGGTTATATGAGGATGTGATACTGGGAGATGCTTCTGCCATATTGCATACATGAAGGAAATATCACTGGTGCATTGAAAATGACAGATGAGAAATGACAAGGACAGGTGAGGTTTGTGATGGCATTACTGAGTGTTTGAACCAGGCTTGGAGCGCGTAACCTTTGGGATTATTGAGATATAACATAGAAAATAATCACTCTCTTTTGGGCATTCACGACTTTTAGACAAAAACCTATTCTAACTGTATATCAGCTATATGCAAGATTATTGGGTTTTGTAGTTGTTAAAATAGGACGCACTGGAGGGTTGCAAGCAGGGAAGAGCTGTCCTTTGACTCACTGTTTGAACATTTCTCTGAATGCTATCGAGAGAATGGGTTCCAGTGAACCAGGGAGAGATTTTAGGAAGCTATGGTTTAAGATAAATTTGTCTTATCAAAGTTGATATGACATCATTTGTATGCACATGAGAATAAGCTGTGTACACTGGTCAGCAAAACTAAGCCTCAGCTTCTAGCTATTAATGTTTTAAGCAAGGAAAACAGTATTTAGTGTGATTTTCTTCACCCTGACTTTCATAAGATAACTTTAGGTCTCTTGTGCTGGTTAGTGTTTATCAACTTGACACAAACTAGCATTACTTGGGAAGAGGGAACCTCAACTAAGGAACTATTGGATTGGCCTGTGGGCATACTTTGGGTGTTCAACTAATGATTGACTTGGGATGGCACAGCCCACTGTGAGTTGTAGGCAGTGGCACCTCTGGGTAAGTGGGGTGATACTCATTAAAGCTATGGTTTAATAAAACATTAGGAGAATATGGTTAGATGGATTGTGAAATGGAGATGGAAAGAGATGCTGGGATTTGCATTTTCCTTGGAGATGGTGTTGTCAGGGCTTGTGGGTGGGTCCTGTTTATGTGGTGTGGCAGGAAAGGAGTGCTAGAAAAGGCCTCCTGCATCTGTGACTTGAGCCGCTGGAGGGGAGGGATGCTTTTCCTGGTTTCCTTCTCATCCATCTTCGAGGGAAGTCAGGGTAGTGACTTAGGACAGAAATCCTGGAGGAGCATTGCTTGTTGGCTAGCTCTCTGGCCTGATGGTTAGTTAGCTTTATTGTCAAGTCCACGCCCATCTGCCCAGAGAAGAGCTCCACCTGTAGTCGGCTGGGCCCTCGCACATCTATTAATAATCAAGACAGTCCCTCGCAGACATGCGTACAACCCAACCAGATAAGACAATTGCTCAGTTGATCTTTTTTCAGGTGATTCTAGACTATGTTCAGTTCATAGTCAATGTTAACTTGGACAATATTAGAGAGGACTCGTAGACATGGGCTATCAAGTCAAAGGCTCTATTTTGGTTAAATTTGAAGTGCTTATTAGGTACTCAAGCATATGTGTCCAAGAAACAAGTATCAAGCAAAAAAGAGAAGTCTCAATGTTTTGATGGTGCAGATAAAATCATCTGGGAAAGTATAGAGAAGTGAAGAAGACTCGAGACAAAGACAAGGAGAGTTTTGACGTTTGGAGTATTTCAGATGAGGCAGAGTGAGTAAAACAGAGAGCAGTCTAAGGGGCTTGATGGAAAATGGCCCGTGGGCTAGGAAGTAACCCAAGAATGATGATGTAATAAAACCCAGACGGAAGTGTTTCAAGGATTCAGGAGTAGTCAACAATGCTGAGTGCGGTTACAGCAGTGAGAGTGGGAAACTAGTCTTTTGCTTTGTAAAGGTCCAGATCAAAGAAAATTGCATGGGATCTGACTCCTAGGACCAGGCCTCTGCACTTCTGAGAAGTTCCAAGGACAAGGTTTCTAGTGATGAAACCATACTCTGGGCATGAGCAGAGGTCAAATTTCAGAGCTGAAATGGAGGATGAAGAGTTGGGAAGAGGATAGGCAGTTAAGAAGCCCAGATGGAGGACAATGCTTATAAGGAATCACCCCTACTCTTTTCTCTCTTCCTTGTGTACCCTTTTAGCATGCTAGCTTGTTTCACATCTACATCTGCCTGCAGGTCCATTCTCCTGGTTGTGATCCCTGAGTCTGAGTGCTGTGATTCTTGAGGGAGGATCAGATTTATGATGTGAAGCCCTGGGCATCAGTCCGTGGGCAAAACAGCACAGTGCCCTTGGCACTGCCAAGGTGGAGCTTCTGACTGTCAAGCTTCTGTGACCTCTGTGTGTTTACCACGCTGCTGAAGGCATCACATTGCAGCTTTTGGGCAGCTGTTGCTGACATTCCTTCCAGTGGCCCTCTGAGCAGTTATTTTTTTTACAGGATGTTTTATGGAAAATACTACATATAAATAAATGTGTAAGCTGTGTGTTTTTATTATACCCCTACCTGTAGGTGTTTTATAGTGCATTGTACTCTCATTTTCCCACTTCACCAGGCCCTGGTGTTAGAATGTTTATCAGCTCCATATACACAATAACTATGAAACCTTTGACAAATCAATTCCCTTGACAATCAGTTTCCTCACATAGTAGACACAAAGACACCCAATACCTTTTGAGAGAATACAGCTAACACGTATTCTCACACACATTCACATATACCATATACATACTCATATACTCACTTATTTACACACACACATTCACACACACAAACTCATACTCACACAATAATACACTCTCACACTTCCACATACACATACTTACATACATGCTGTCATATACTCACTCACATACACTCACATGTGCACACACACCATTAGACACACATACCAGCACACAGTCATATAGGCTTACACTCACATATTCACTTACACTCACCAGCACACATATACACTTACTCACACACACTTGCACACACACTCACCCATTCACACTCACATTCACAACCACACCTCTACACGTCCATACATACACACAGACACAAAAATAATCATATCAACATACTTCTGTATACACTCACACACTTATATTCACACACTCATACATTCTCAACACATACACTTACATGTACACACTCATACACGCTCTAACACAGTAATGTACTCATAGACATTCACACACACTCAAATTGTCACATACATACACACTCATATACACTCACATTCACACATATACACACATTCCCACACAAACACACACCATCACTTACACTTGCTCACATATACTAGGTCACACTCACATACACTCATACACTTAACATGATGCTGACACGTAGCAAGAGCCTACATCTTGTCTACCGTTGTGGGTTCAAATCTCATGCCCTGCTTGGTACTCCACATTCCATCTCCTCACTCTGGCTCACAGAGAATGAATGGCCTCACTTCCTCAGCAGTGTTATATGGGCTACAGTCTCAGGCCTTGACCTATCTTCTTGATTCTAAGGTTGTTCCCCATGGGGAGTTTGGTGGGGTGTATGGTGTCTCACAAACCTTTTCTGGTCTCACAGGATTGGGTTCACTTAAACCTGTTCAAGACTGAGCTATGCAGACAAAGACTATTTGGTAGCTTCAACCCAGCACTGCCATCTGTCAGTCATCTGAGTGGCTGTCCTGATGAATTTAGGTAGCGGAAACAAATGGTTTCCATTTCATGTATTGGCTCTAAATACCCAGTGATCAGGACCTGAGCTATTCTGCAGAGGGTAATCTGGGACAAACTTTTCCACACACACACACACACACACACACACACACACACACACACACACAGAGAGAGAGAGAGAGAGAGAGAGAGAGAGAGAGAGAGAGGGAGAGAGAGAGAGAGAGGAGAGAGAGAGAGACAGAGACAGAGAGAGACAGAGAGACAGAGAGAGACAGAGATATAGAGACAGAGACAGAGAGACACAGAGAGACAGAGGCACAGAGGATCCTACAGTTCATTGTAAATCCTGGTTTCAGGCATCTGAGCCAGAGTAATAGCTGTTGCTGGCTAATTTTCAATCGCTAAATGGCTAATTGGGACTTTTCCTGGAACTTGCTTTGTCAATATGCCCTTAGAGATTGAAAGCTTTCTCTCATACCCAGATGGTGAACTTCATACATTTCTACCTTCGAGGGGAGGTAAAACAACAACAGCCAAAAACAAAAAACAAAAACAAACAAACAAACAAAAAAACCAAAAACAAAAAAACAAAAACAAAAAAACAAAAAACTGTATCTGGAGATGTGGGGGTTCAGTTCCAAGGAAGTGAAGAATGACATTAAAATATGCTGGTGTCTCCATGTGCCTTATGCAGTGATTTTTTTTTTTTTGAGGCTAGTAGTAAAAGTATGGCAAAGAGGAGGGATGATTTGCTTGCTTGTGAAGCAGAGGCAGTGGGCAGGGCCAGAGTTCCCAGTTGCTGGAATAGAGGACAGAGAGGTCAGGGAGCCTGTAGGTCCTGGTCTTTGATGTCTTTGGCATCTTACAATGACAGTTATGTATCAGAAAACTAGAAAGGCATCACCATGTATGGAGAGCAGGGGAAAAAAAAGAGGAATTCATGAACATATTTTATTTGAAAATTAGTAATTTTGACATGTCCCTACTGTCTCTAAGACCGAAAGTTCTGTCTCATGCAGGAGACAGCCTCCAGATTATCCCATTCCCTGCCTTGGGGGATGACTCTAGGACTCTTATGGGTGGAGACTCTTCCTGTTTAAGAATCTGCCACAATAAAACATGGGATTGGGAATTGTGACTTTGGTTAATTTTGCTTGTCAATTGCTTTCTGATGGAAAAAAATCAGGTAAATGCTAAAATCCAGAACTCCATTTTCTTTTCTCAAAAACGGGGAACTGTAGGTTCATCATATGCTCTAATGGTTTGTCTTAGTTCTGGTTTCTATTGCTGTGAAGAGACACCATGACCACGGCAACTCCTATAAAGGAAAAACATTTAATTGGGGTAGCTTACAGTTCAGAGGTTTAGTCCATTATCATCAGGGTGGGACATGGAGGCCTACAGGCAGACATGGTGCTGGAGAAGGAGCTGAGAGTCCTACCTCTTGATCTGCAGGCAACAGGAAGTAAACTGTGGCACTAGCTGTAGCTTGAGCATAGGAGCCCTTAAAGCCTACCTCCACAGGGACACATTTCCTCCAACTAGGCCACACCAACTCCGACAAGGCCACACCTCCTAATAGTGCCACTTTCTTTGGGAGCCATTATCTTTCAAACTACCACATTCTACTCCCTAGCCCCCAAGAGATTATAGCTATGTCACAATGCAAAAATACATTCAGTCCAGCTTCAAAAGTCCCTATACATAGTAGTCTCAATTTATTTAAACATCTACAGTTTAAAAATCTCTTCTGAGATTCATGTAGTCTCTTAACTGTAATCTCTTGTAAAATCAAAATAAAAAAGCAAATCACATATTTCCAACATATAATTGCATTCTTTCTCTTGGACTGTTTCCATTCTGTTTCTTTGGCAGGTATTTCATGACTCTGGCATCTCCAACATCTTGGAGTCTCTAAGGTAATCCAGTCTTCAACTTTACAGTTTCATGCAATGGCCTCTCTAGACTTCCATTCAGGGATACCCTGGCCACATGCCTGACCTCAGCCATTTTCCTTAGTTGTGGAGGAAGATTCCATAACCCCTTTCTTCTATCCTTAACTCTAAAGCCAGAACCATGTGGCCAAATCTGTGATATTCTGCTGCTTGCTGGGGCTAGAAGATGGCCCCCTTGTTCAATTACATCTTTACCAACTTTCTGTTTTCGATGGTTTCCTTCACTGCCTAAGTTTGGCTGTCCTGGAACTGGATCTGTGAATCAAGCTGGCCTCAAGCTCAGAGATCTACCTGACTATGCCTCTAGAGTACTGGGATTAAAGGCGTGTACCACCACATCTGCCTCTAAGCTTTTCTTTAATTCCTTTTTTCAAATTGAAAGCTTAGCTGGGTGGGATCTTGCCCTGAGGTCACCACTCCCTTTATTCTATTTCTTAATCTGTTTATCTCCTTGAACACCAGACTTGGCTCTTGTCTACTTCCTGGTGCTTCTTTTCTCCTCAAATTGTACATTTTATAATTTTCCTTGCTCAGCCTGCTCCTTTTCATTATAAATCTTCATTAGAGTTAACACTAATAACCAGACAACAGTTTATATTAGACTGTTTTGAGAGTTCCTCTGCCAATGGAATTAATCTAAAACTCTTCACTTTAGCCCCAGGCAAACTTTTCAGAGCAAAAAGCAGCTTCATTCTTCACTAAAATATCACAAGAAGAATCTCTAGGCAACATACTAAAATTCTTCCCCTCTGAAACCTCTTGAACCAGGCACTAACAGTTCAAATCATCCATGTTTCTGCTAGTATGGCCCATTAAGCAGTGCTTAAAGCATTCTACTGCTTTCCTAACCCAAAGTGCCAAAGTCCAAATTCCTCCAAACAAAAACATAGTCAGGCCTATCACAGCAATACCCTAGTCCCTGGTATTAACTTCTCTCTTAGGGTTTCTATTTCTGTGAAGAGACACCATGACCATGACAACTCCTATAAAGGAAAACATTTAATTGGGTGTCTTACAGTTCAGAGATTCAGCCCATTATCATCATGGTGGGACATGGAGGCCTGCAGGCAGACATGGTGCTGGAAAAGGAGCTGAGAATTCTAGATTTTGATCTGCAGGCAACAGGAAGTGAACTGTGACACTGGGTAGAGCTTGAACACAGGAGCCATCAAAGCCCACTCCCACAGTGACACACTTCCTCCAACAAGGCCCCACACCAATAAGGCCACATCTCCTAATAGTGCCACTTTCTTTGGGGGCCATTTTCTTTCAAACCACCACATGGTTCCAGTGTCCCTGGGCTGAAAATTTGGAGATTCTCCTAAAAAAAGAAAATCTTTATAGGACAGAGGCCAGGGAACATAGGGAGGACAGACAAAAAAGGGTAAGGAAGTGAATATGATCAAAGCACATTATATTGATGTATGAAAATGCTGTGATGGAGCTTATTAGTTCATACAATTAATACACACTAATAAAAAGTGGAAAAACCCGTGTTGGGGACCACCCCCTCAAAAATAAAATGCTCTGGGGATTAGACCAGAGTTCCGAGTTTTCTAGTTTGCTTTCTGTCATTGTGACAAACACCATGGGGCCAGAGCCACTTAGGAAAGAAAGGGTGTATTTGGTTTACTCATCCTATACAGTCTATTGTGAAGGGAAGTCAGGACAGGAACTCAAGACAGGAGCCTGAAATCAGGAGCAGAGGCCCTGGAGGAACACTGCCTACTCCCCATGCCTTGCTTAACTTACTTTCTTATTCACACTGGGACCACTTACCTGGGGATAGCACTGCTTACAACCCACAGTGGGCTGGGCCATCCCAAATCAATCATTATTAGTTGAATACTCAACAGGTATGCCCACAGGTCAATCCAATGGAGGCAGTTCCTTAGTTGAGGTTTCCTCTTCCCAAGTAACTCTAGTTTGTGTCAAGTTGATAAACACTACCCAGCACAAGAAAACTAAAGGTATCTTATGAAAGTCAAGGTGAAGAAAATCACACTAAATACTATTTTCCTTGCTTAAAACATTAATAGCTAGAAGCTGAGGCCTCGCTTTGCTGACCAGCTCACATGGTTTCATGGTTTATTCTCACGTGCCTACAGATGATGCCATCAACTTTAATAAGATAAATTTCACTGATGCTGGTGTGGGAAGAACTTTGTAAGTAGTAGACACACACACACACACACACACACACACACACACACACACACACACACCTTCAGCAGCTCAATGTACCTAAGAGAAAACATATTCAGCTCCCCAGAATGGTGCTCTCTCTGTCCCCAGCCAGTGTCACCAACTTTCCTAGCTTCAGCAAGCTCTGCTGTCATCACCAAGATGGCCGCCAGTGACCTGTGCCCACCCTGCCACCACCTCCAGACATTGATTCCTTTGACTTCTGTCAGCCATTGCTGACTCCTGCATGGCACCATTGGGGTGCCTCCCATTTTCAGGCAGACTTAGAAACCTGCCAGGAATTGCAAGAATCATTAAGATATCTGTACAACGAGTTTTGGTTAAATGAGAGATTGTCCCATTTTGGTGCTCTAAGAACGATCTAAACGCAGTTTAACTATGCCCTCAAGGCATATCTATCTGTCATTTAGCTAAGCTTGTATGTTTTTTTACTTATCATTGTCTCTGACTATGGCTTAGGTGAGAGAACATACATCTGGGCTAAAGGGGAATTGGATTGACAGCAACCAGAAACTCTCTGCTTGGACACTGGTTGCGGCAGAAATTGCTTCATTCTCTGAAACTCATTACCTCTCATTTTCCTTAATTGCTGACCCCTTCTCTCCTAAGCACAATGAGTTAGCAAGTACCTCACATTCTGCTTGAGGCTACACTTCATACGCATTCGTTGATGAAATGTGGCAGTTTGACCAAGTTTAAGGCAAAGGTTTAAGGCAGAATTGGAATCTATTTTTATGCTTCTGAGGAAGTCTGAGGCATCTCAGACCCAGTGTGACCCTGGTTAATACATAAACTGCATGGCTGTAACCAAGATCCAAACAGGTACAGTAGCATAAGACACATGTTCCTTCCTATGAGCCCAGAATGATTAGCCTTGAAGAGCCAGCCTGGTAGGGGCCTTCTCCATCTTCTTCTCCATTGTGTGGGCTGGGGCACAAACAGTCATAACCCTATCTGCAAGCATGGATAAGACATCTGGAATGGCAGAGTAACCTGATGGAGGACTCATGGACCTGTTAGTGACTTCCTGGGGCACAGCCAGCTCAGTGGCTTGGACTGTGTCTGTCTGGACCTTTGCTCCTTAATTGATGTGGTTGCACTTTGGGGTTTGCTCTGGTACAAGAGTGTAGCATGCACTCTACCTGCTGGTATGCTCGGCTTTTCACCCATTTGCATGGGTATTATTAATGGAAGTCCAGCATCCAGCAGCCCAGGGTATGCAAAAAAAAAAAATCCATGAGTGTGGCAAGGGCACTTGGGCTTTCTTTTAGGATTCTTAGGAAGTGTGAAGAGAAACTTCCAGTGGAACATTTCACTCATTCACCAAACACAGCTCAGCACATTCTACAGAGCAGAGACTTGGGGTGGGCTTTGAGCTCCTGTCAGGGCCTACACTACTTAACTTCTACCCCCAGGTTTTCTACTTAACACTGCAATCCTTTTTTTTTTTCTTTTGAAAACCCATTGTTTTATAAGCTCTAAAATGTATACCTTTAGCAACTCATTTAAGTACCTCTGACCTGATGCTTGAGATAGGTAGCATCTGGAAAACATTTGAAATTCAAGAACATTCCAGAAGGAGATGACTGTGATGATTTCAGGGCAGGCCAAAGGTGGTACACACCTTCCTTCAAGCCATCAAAGACTAAAGAATGGGCCAAAGAGCCTCCAGGAACCTGGGGAACAGCATGAAACACTGCACTGCTTTCAGAGCCTGTGCATATTGATGGGCTATTTTTCCAGCTTGTGTATTCCAAAAACCAAAGCTTCCCATGGTACTCAGTCTTTATGTAGAAAAATAACAACAAACCTACAGCTAATCCTCGAGTAGAACTTTAGTTCACAAAATGTTTTTATATTCTTTACACCTGACTATATTTAATTATGTTTATTTAAGTGTGTGTGTGTGTGTGTGTGTGTGTGTGTGTGTGTGTGTGTGTGTGATGGTGCATGTCACAGAACAACAGGCAGGAATTGTTCTCTCCTTCCTCCACATGTGTCTACCTGATTGAACTTAGGTCTCCAGGTTTGGCAGCAAACGCCTTTAGCCAGGAAGCCACCTCACCACCCCCTCACATTACTATGTATCCATAGAGTTTGTTGCAGGTACAGTGATTGGGGTAAGTGCTGGGTAGACAAGGGGAGTCAGGTTTGATCATTTCATAGTTCATCCATGTATTATATCAGTGTGTTATACTTTATGAATGTTTACCAAAATTATGTCAATGAAAAACAAAAAAATAAACAAAGAAGAAGTGTCCTTGTGGTAGAGATGATAAGAAGAGGTCGAATTCATTCACATCCCCTCTCTGTCACAAGGTTTATCATTATGGGGCTCCCTGGTTGAGGCTGAGAAATGCCCTACAGTGTACAGGTTATGTCTTCCTTTCTCTCAATTTCTTCTTCTAGATGGTTTATTAGGCATATTCTATGTTGGACACATTGTGCTAGATGTGAGTTCAGTAGCTAACAGCATCTGCAGTGCTCACTACCTCTTACAACATCATCCCTGGGAATAATGATGAGAACCATCATGAACTGGGGTCCTGCCAGATGCCAGACACTTGTGAATGTCTTGTATGGTATTTCATTTAATCTTCAGAACAGCAACATAAGGGTCCCATTCCATCTCTATTTTGCAGTTGCTCTAGACAAAGCCTGAGAAGTATGGGGCTTTATCAAGGTTTTCCAACTAATGGTGTGTGTCAGATTTAGGATTTTAACTAAGCCTTTCCATTCATAATCAGATAATTTCAAGAGACTCTCTGCCCTCTAGAGTATTCTAGCACTGTTCCTCTCACTTAAGCATGTTAGCATTCTATGTCTGTGTGCATGTGTTATATGTACACCCCAACAAATACACATAGGAATACTTTGTGTAGTAGGACAGGCCCACAGGGTTGAGGAAATTGGCTCAAACCAGTTGCCAAGGCATGCACATAACATACTTCTTTATGAGCCAACCTGGAGTCTGCCTGAGGGCCTAGCAACAGGAGCTGTCAGAGTTCCTGGTCACTGTCAGAGTTCCTGATCATGCCCAGCCAATGAGGGATGACCATGCAATGCCACCAGATTGGGACACAGCTTGGGTGCTGGGAGGAGGGTATATAAGGCCTTGCCCATTATTGAATAAACGAGTTTGCTGTTTGCCTTCAACTGACTCCTGGTGTCTGTGTTGTTGACACTGTGCCTTCTTACCCCCTCCTCCAAGGAAGCTGGTTCTAGCAACATTCGTGAATTTCTTTCTTATTACTGTCTCAGAAATAAGTGAAATAGTTAGCAGAGTGGACAATCAGATGTTGCTTGCACATAAAGGTGGACCTGTGAACCCTGATATAATATCTCACTTTCTTCAGTGTCTCACTCTGCCCCCATTTCAAGGCTGTACTTTCAGGAAAGGACAAATGCCGAGCGGAGTCTTAGTGCACTGTGCAAATAACTCTTGAAAAAGAATTGTCCCCTCTTTTCCCACTCTAGGCTGCTTTTGTCTTGAGAATAAGGGTATTGTTGGGGGATTCCAGCTCGGCTGACCCTCTGGTGCTGCGTGGACAGAGTGTTTGAGATGGGGAGGAGAACACTGACATTCTGGCTGTGTACAACCTCCCCAGCTCTCCCATTTGGTGAACGAATCCTCTTTCCCTAAAAGATGCCTTAGACAAGTAAGAGTTGTCATTTTGGAAAACAGCGGCTCGGGAATCATTTGGGAAAGGACTTGCCAGAAAACATTCCAGAGTGACTTTATCTCAAAGTATTGCAGAGGATGAACTGTTACCAAATTAAATGGCAGGCTTCATCATATCCAGTCTCCCAATAAAGCACATTTATTACCTTACAAAAGTGACATTCTCCTCCTCAGTGAAACAGTAATGTTCAAAAGAAATAATTGGGCGTAGCACTGTTAGTCACTGGCATGTGGAACCATTCTCAAGCATTAAACTCAAATGGTGTATTTAAATGATAATTATAATCATAAAAAGATGGACTGGGTTTTGCTATTATGGAGGGGCTGGTGGAAGAAGAGGGAAAGGGCATTTCTCTTGAACCCTCTATTACAAGACCTGAGACCGAAAGTGGAGGCTGTGTATGGAAACGCACTGCAAACATCCTCATTTCGTCCTGTTGAAATGGGTACCAAGCTAAGTTCCTTAATGGAAGGAGTGATGCTCAGCTCACCTACACTGTGGCGAACTGGAATGGGGAGGATGTTATCTCTACACAGACCATGGACTTTTCTATTACCCAGTCATCTTTGAGAGTGCCACAGAATGAGTTACTAAGCACCGTGACTTACTGTATGTGTAGCCGTTAGACTTCACAGCTTTTTTCATGTGAATTGACCTAGTTATTTCTAGCAGCCTGTGAGTTAGGAATTATAGTTTCTGTTTTATAGACAAGGAAACTGAAGGTCAGAGAAGGCTGCTAAACCCAGTATTTTATAAAATCACGAACATATAGAATCTTAATTTGGAAAGTACTTCAGGAAGGATCCAGTCAGATTCTAGTTAAAATTGCTTTAACTTTATTCAACTGGATTATATACTACTCACTTAATACAGTGGTTTTCATCCTTCCTAACGCTGTGACCTTTTAAGACATTTCTTCATGTTGTGGTGACCCCCTGACCATAAAATTATTTTCATTACTACTTCATAATTGTAATTTTGCTACTGTTATGAATCATAATGTAAATATCTGTGGTTTCCAATGGTTTTAGGAGACCCTGTAAAAGGGCTGTTCAACCCCCCAAAGAGGTCATGACCCACAGGTTGAGAACCAAAGACTTAGTATCTATTTGTACCTAACACTGTGTCTATCCTACCCTGGGCATAAAAACAGGAATTTTTGTGGTTTCTGTCCTTGATGATCATCCCTCTGACAGGAGACACAGCTTTTGAAGAAATGGCTCTCATTTTGGTAAAGTGTATAATACCCAGGAAAGGCATATGGATACTGTCTGGGCAACAGCTAGTATTCCACCTGGAAGGAAGGTATAGTGGTTTGAATAGGGATGGCTGTCATAGGTTCATATATTTGAAGGTTTAGTCATCCAGAAGTAGCACTACTTGAAAAAGATTAGAAGAACTAAGAAGTGTGGGCTTGTTGAAGGAAATGTGCACTGGAGGTGGGCTTTGAGGTCTCAAAAGCCCATGTCAGGCTGAGTCAGTTTCTCTCTCTCTGTCTCTCTGTCTCTGTCTCTCTCTGTGTGTCTCTCTGTGTATCTCTGTCTCTCTGTCTCTGTCTCTCTGTCTCTCTCTCTATCTCTTTCTGTCTCTGTCTCTCTCTGTCTCTGTCTCTCTCAGCTTGCAGATCAGGATGTAGCTCTTAGCTACTGCTCCAGCATCATAAATGCTGCCATGCTTCCTCTATGCTCCCCACCATGATATTGAACTTAACCTCCAAAACTATAAGCAAGCCCCTAATTAAATGTTTTCTTTCTTAAGAGCTGCCTTGGGGTGTTGGGGATTTAGCTCAATGGTAGAGCACTTGCCTTGCAAGCACGAGGCCCTGGGTTTGGTCCTCAGCTCCGGGGAAGAAAAAAAAAAAAAGAGCTGCCTTGGTCATGTGTCTTCACGGCAATAGAACAGTGACTAAGACAGAAGGACCACTGCAGGCTCCTAAGGAGTAGAACTCCTTTCTGAAGGATAAGGAAAGGAAGCTAGCCTGGTAGCAAGGCAAGACAGTGCAGTCAGAGGAAAAGGAAGAGCAAAGGACAGAGACATGATATAGAAGAGTTGGCTGTCCCCCATGGCAAGAAGGTCTTGTGGTGGGAGAATGGGCTGGAGAATGGAAGCTTTGAAGAAGAGAAATAAGCATCACAATCAGGGAGAACCCATGAAGGTCTGTGAGCATTAAGTGATACAAATTACTCTCCTGTAGGAAATAAGGGGATGTTATAGGCTTTAAGCAAAAGAGTACAATCACAGAGATAATATTAAGTTAATGTTGACATAACAGGTCATATTTATTGAGCAGTTGCCATAGGCCATCAAGTTTGCTAGATATTATATGTAGTAAGCTTATCAGTTAATCTTGAAAACTCATTGGGGAAGGAAGTATTATGATCCCCATTTTGCAATGTGAGAACTAGTAGGGAGTTGAAGTGTGCTGTTGAGGCAGAGCTAGGGTCTCCAGCTCTGATGGTCTCAGTGGGTTGTGCTTGTTAGAAACATCACTACAGCACTGTGGAAAGTGAGCCTCAATAGACAAAAGTACTAGTCAAGCCCCCACAGGGATGTCCTTGGTTTCTGAGCTGGAGGAGGAAATGTCCCTCTTCTTCAAGGTTCACTTCTTTGCCCAGGAAGCTCAGGGGAGCAGCATGGCTCTAGTTTTCTAGGCACCCAGTTCCCGCCTCTGCCTGTATCCACCATCTCTATCTACGTGCGTCTCACTTTTCATCGAGAGTGTCTCTAAAATCCATTATTGTTATTTCAACAGTCTTTAAACATATCTAGGCTGTTTATCTTAGAAAACGGACAACAAACAGGGTGGGGGCTACCTCAGGACTTTATGGGGATGGTAAAATGAACAGAGAACAAGATACCATGCCCACCTTTCAGAATGGAGCTTAGAAATGCTTCAATTGCATGCCAATTAGGTGTGGGTAATGTAATTGTGAATGTACTGGTTAAACAGACGAAAATGGCTGAACTGTAAATCAGTTTATTTAAATGCATTTTTTGATAGCAGAGAATAGGCACATCATTAGCTTGTAAATGTGTCTAATAAGGCTGCCTTCACTAATATGCCAAAAAGAGTCTAATTAACTTTTTTCCTCCAGTTAGGCAGTAGTCTGAGGATCCCTGATCACATTTCCACACTATCTCTTTAGCATCAGCAAAGCGGCACTAAAACAGCCCCTGTGACATCTATAAAAATGCTAGTTTATAATTAGGACGATCTTGGCTTGAACAATAATGTTGCAATTTGTAGTGATGGCTTCTGTTTCTCTTTAATTTTAATGTATTAGCCTACAATGCTCTGGAGAGTTCCAGGCAGGCTAGCCCCTTTCCGTTTCTAAACTTGCTGGCATTATGCACTTTAGGTACAGGAAGGAGCGGCAACTGCAATTTCCTGCTTATTTATTTATTTATTTATTTATTTATTTATTTATTTATTTATTTTAACTCTTCTGGGAGAGAAATACTGATAAGGAAAGCTGAGTACATCATCCCTTTTGGGATACAATGTTGATGCGAACCATATATAAGAACTCTCACACAGTAGAATCTCTCTTCAGTTTACATTCTCCAGGGCAGTGATTGTTAGCTGCTTCTGTCAAGGTTCCAAGCCCCTGCTGTGGATTCCACATTTTCACCTTCAGACTCATCATTTGGTGTAGCTTTTGGATATTAAAACAAAGTGCCTCATTGCTGTGGGAACTGCCTCAGTGGGTCCACTCTTGTCATTCTTAAGAAGCTTAAAGCAAAGGTTCCTAATATTGAAAAAAAAAAAGTAGCCTGTCAGTGGGAATTGGGAAATCTGTAAACACCCTGAAATAGAATTCAATTCTGAGTATCTTCCCAGAAAACCAAGATGTAATGAACGCAGCTTAGACTATTCTTGGAGTGTGTGAGATTTAATTTTGTGCTTATAAAAGTTCACTGTGGGAAATAATACAGAAGCAATAACAATATTGCATGAATAGAAGAGTAAATAATGATATTCTTCTATTGTTCTTATTTCAATTTCTCAGTTTCCATTAGTTCTTTGCTGAGTTTTCTTCAGCTTCTTTGCATATATTTGAAACGGTTATTTTAAATGTTTGTATTGTAAGTTCAAACAACTCTTCAGAGATGGTTTCTGATAATTAATTTTTCTTCCTTTGACTGGGTGATACTTTACTGTTGCTTTATATGACTTGTGATATCTTACTAAAACATAAAATAGCCCCCTCTCCTAGTCTTTGTTGACTGGGTTGATCCTTGGTAAAAGCCTAGGTTTTTGTCAGGTCTTATTTGAGCCTGTATCTTGACTGGGCTTGTATATGACTTCCATTCTCCTTTAGATGTGGCCTAATTTCTTAATGTGTGTCACCCACTCCTCCCTGAGCCTCACTTAGTCTCTTGAATGTCTTCAACTGTAAAGTGTCACTGCAGCATCTGGGGGCCCCTAGACCCCACCTCCTTTGAGCAGCGGCTCCATCACCTTTAACCTGAGCTCCAAGTTGGATGAGACAGGCCCATCTTTCATGAAGCACCCCGACAGGTTAGAATGTTGTAAGGCAGATATCGTCTCTGCTGCTCTGATTCAAGGAAGGAAAAGAAACAGCTTACCTGTCCTGTAGAGCAATGTCTCACAGGGGAAGGGAGAAGGGTAGGGAAGAAGAGCAGACAAAACTCCCATGAAGCTTGCATGGAAGTTTCTCTTCCTCTCCTCCTCCCTTTCTCTTTTTTCCCTTCCTCCCTCCTTTCTTCTGTCCCTTCCTCCTTTCTTACCTTTCTTTCTTTCTTTCTTTCTTTCTTTCTTTCTTTCTTTCTTTCTTTCTTTCTTTCTTTCTTTCTTTCTTCCTTCCTTCCTTCCTTCCTTCCTTCCTTCCTTCCTTCCTTCCTTTCCT
>CABHPP010125970.1:40899-50992 GCA_902168425.1 Peromyscus attwateri | reverse complement strand
GGTATATAGTTGCAATTAAGTAAGATGAGTGTCCTATGTGGTGGTATTGTGTTCCCCAAAATATTGTGCACCCTAATAAACTTGTCTGGGGTCAGAGACAGAACAGCCACTAGATACAGAGGCTAGAAAATGGTGGCACTCACACTTTTAATCCTAGAACTCCAGAGGTAGAAATCCCTCTGGATCTCTGTGAGTTCAAGGCAACATTGGAAACGGCCAGGCATGGTGACACATACCTTTAATCCCAGAAAGCAAACCTTTAATCCCAAGGAGTGGTAGTAGAAAGCAGAAAGGTATATAAGGCGTGAGGACCAGAAACTAGAAGCATTTGGCTGGTTAAGCTTTCAGGCTTTCTAGCAGCAGTTCAGCTGAAATCCCTTTGGATGAGGACTCAGAAGCTTCCAGTCTGAGGAAACAGCATCAGCTGAGAAGTTGGCTAGGTGAGGTTAGCTGTGGCTTGTTCTGTCTCTTCCAGTATTCACCCCAATAACTGGCCTCAAGTTTGATTTTATTAATAAGAACTGTTAAGATTCATGCTACACTACAACAATGCAGGTATACAGCAAAAGTAATAGATAAAAATCTGTTAAGAGGACAGAGCTTATGTGAAGTGTTCTTAACACAATAACTTTTTTTTCAAATGAAGATGAAACTAAATTATTTAATTATTCAAAGTATAGGCATTGTATTCTTACAGAGGGGGAAAGTTAAAACTTTGTAGATCTTAAACCACAGAATTTTACTGAGAAATTTATTTAGAATATGACTTGAAAAGGTTTAGTAATCAAGGTCAAGGGACCAAAGTGACAAAGAGAAAACAATACAGACTTTTCCTCAATTTTTTTTCCATTTAAACTCTACAGAATGATGTAAATCACGTTTGTAGGATTTTGTTTCACAAAGTTCAAGGATTGAGGGTGAGTAAAGGGAACACCATTAATCACTTATTGTTCTTCATCTTACAAGTCCAATGAGTCAGGGCATGGATATTTTGTCTTTTATAGAACAATGCCTTTCTAAATATCTGTATTTTCTCTTTGCACTTTGTCTCCCCTTCTCCCATGATCTCTCTGAAAGAAACAAAACCTTATACTCACATGACAGATGCTTTTTGAAATGCCATGCCTAGAATATCAAACTTCTTACAGCAAGCCCTTGTATTTATCTAATCTCTAAACTCCTCACTGACCAACACTGATTCTCTTCAAACTCAAAGATCAGCTGTTTCCACTTCCATTTCTTTGGAATTCATCCTATGGATTCTTTTTTTTTTTTTGGTTTTTTCGAGACAGGGTTTCTCTGTGTAGCTTTGCGCCTTTCCTGGAGCTCACTTGGTAGCCCAGGCTGGCCTTGAACTCACAGAGATCTGCCTGCCTCTGCCTCCCGAGTGCTGGGATTAAAGGCGTGCGCCACCAACGCCCGGCTCATCCTATGGATTCTTTACACACATAGATCCAACTTGGGGGCTTAAGGGCTGGTACTGAACTTTATGTTATTTTGTCTTGTTTCAGTGTGTCTGAAACAATCTTATTGCATAGCAAGAGATCACAGTGAGTTGAGTTATTAATTATTCTGGGACTCCAAGAACTCTGAAAGAAATGGTAATACCAAAACATCAGAACTGAAATTTTGATTGATGGCATGGAATTTGTTTTAGTCTGAAATTATTTTATGCCATTTGTTAAAGCTGATAACCTTTAGAGAATTCATTAATGAGTTGGGTGACCTAAAAATACTCAGGTTCTCTTCTTTCACAGTAAATATTTCTGGTATACTCTTTATAGTTATGAGATATTTATTTTGTTATGGATGTGTATCCATTTTAATTAAACACACTTTATCATTTATACATGTGTCATTTACCATACTCTAATGGTTGATATTTTTCAGAAAACAATAACTTCTTCATCATTTGGTTTTGCCACTCAGGTCTTATACTGGACAGACAACTCCAAAGAATCTATGATTGGTAAAATTAGAGTCAGTGGAAACGTCACAACCAAGAATATCACAGGTCTAAGAGCTAATACAATTTACTTTGCCTCTGTGAGAGCCTATAACACTGCGGGGACAGGACCCTCAAGTCCTCCAGTCAATGTCACCACCAAAAAGTCCCGTAAGTATATGTCACAATCCAGGTCATGACACTAATCTGTGAGTAGCTAATCTTTCCTGTACTCTGGGGCCATTTAATCCTTCCCACCACATGGTTTTACTGTTGAGTCTTCTTGGTGATTTGGTTTGTGACTTAACTACAGATAATTTTTGACATTATGTGGCACTAATTAAAATATGTCACTTTGCTATTTTTGGAATTCTAAAAAGGAAGGAGTATGATAATATCCATAATAAGAGAATAGTTCTTAAGACCAGAATCTTTATTGCTTCCTAGAAAGCATGCTTAATACTGACCTCAATCTTCAGAGTATCAATCATCTTGCCTGTATAAGGATGAAAAAGCAACAGTATTTGTATTCTCATAGAATTTCATCAAGGTCAAAGAGATAATTAATAAAGGCCTAGTTCAAATTTTAGTAAATTCTGAGTTTTCATAACTAAAAACAGCTAACAAGTTCGTTGCCATAAAATGATTGCTCCTGCTCAAGTGTACAACCTCAGCCATCACATACAATTGTCTGTATTTAGTGGAAAATCTGCCCCATTGCAGTCTACTGTTCCTTGAGGGAGAGGTGTATATGTCTAAATTGCTAGCTCAGATAAAATCAAGGTTTACTAGGTATCTATATGAATAGTAGTAAAAAGACCCCAAAGATATGTATTACATTAAGATGAGAAGGTGAGAGACATTTTACTCTAACTATTGAATCAGGACTCAATCTAAACCTTATATGTTCAAACTTCTTGCTCCTTGCCCCAACATTTTCACCATCAAATCCTGAAGTTCATAGCAGTGCCCAAAGATGGACTTGGACTACCTCATCGCTGTATTTTTTCTTTCTTGTACAGGCATTCATTCTCTCTGATTGAGAGGAACCAAAGTGTAGGGGAAGGGATGTTTATAGTTCAGTTGTTAGCTCAGGCAAAATCAATGCTTATTAGAAATGTATATGATTAGTATTGAAAAGACCCCAAATATGTGTATGGTAATAAGGTGAGAGGGTTAGAGACATTTTACTGTAGCCACTGAGCCAAGACTCATTTAAAGGGGGGAGGGTTGGGGGTGGGAGGAGGGAGGACAGGGGAATCCGTGCCTGATATATAAAATTAAATTAATTATAAAATTAAAAAAACAAATAAAAATTTTATTTGTAATCAAATTGTCCAGGTTAAGGTAGATTGAGACTGGAAGTATCACTTTCTTGCTGTGGGATGGTCTGTATGTCAAATGCTCTGATTGGTCAATAAATAAAACACTGATTGGCCAGTGGCCAGGAAGGAAGTATAGGCGGGACTAACAGAGAGGAGAATTAAGAGAACAGGAAGCTGAGTGAGGGAGTCACTGCCAGCCGCCGCCATAACAAGCAGCATATGAAGACGCCGGTAAGCCACGAGCCATGTGGCAAGGTATAGATTTATAAAATGGATTAATTTAAGATATAAGAACAGTTAGTAAGAAGCCTGCCACGGCCATACAGTTTGTAAGCAATATAAGTCTCTGTGTTTACTTGGTTGGGTCTGAGCGGCTGTGGGACTGGCGGGTGACAGAGATTTGTCCTGACTGTGGGCCAGGCAGGAAAACTCTAGCTACACTTTCTCTCTCTCTCTCTCTCCCTCTCTGTGTATGTGTGTTCGTGTGTGTGTGTGTGTGTGTGTGTGTGTGTGTGTGTGTGTCCTTGGGTATTTTTTTATTTCTGTCTTTCTTAGAGTTTAAAATATTTTTATTTATTAAAATGTTTTTTAGACAATTTCACATCTGTACACAATGCATGTTGACCACTCTTACCCATATTGCCTCCCATAACTACTTGCCATCCTTTCCTAACCCATTCTCCCCACAAATCTCTCTCACACATTCAAGTCTGTTCATTTGATTTCCTGACCAACTAAATGTAGCTGAAGTTTTCCTGTGTTCACCCAGCTCCTGCAGCCACTCAGACCCAAGTAAACACACAGAGGCTTATATTACTTATAAACTGTATGGCCATGGCAGGCTTCTTGCTATCTAGTTCTTATATCTTAAATTAACCCATTTCTATTAATCTATAAGTTGCCACACAGCTCATGGCTTACCAGTACCTTTACATCTTGCTTCCTCTCTGGCTGGCTGGTGACTCCTCACTCTGCTTTCCTGTTCCCAGCATTCTCCTCTCTGCATGTCCCACCTGTACTATACTTCCTGCCTGGCTACTGGCCAATCAGCGTTTTATGTGTCAACCAAATCAGAGCAACACATTCATAACATACAGAATGATACCCACAGCAACTAAATTTGATCAGGACATCATTGTAACCATGAGTGTAGAGCTTCCCCTTGGATACTTGTAGGCTCATCAGAGGGTAAAAAATTGAAGACCTTGATACCCATCTCCTGGAATGCATCAGTAGTCAATAATTCATCAGTAAAGGGTAGGGTCTACTAATCTCTGACCCCTACTATGATTGATTACTGACAAAGCCTATCTTATATGGGTCTATTGTAGATAACCAGAATTGTCATGAATTAAAGTTTGCATTGACTATGTATAGTAGAGCATGTCATTTCACAGCTCTTCTTGGTATCTTCCAGCTCTTAATATTCCCAATCCATCTTTTATAATGTTCCATGAGCCTTAGAGGATGTGGTATGTATTACTTATTTAAGGCTAAGCCCACAATCATCTCATTCAGCATCTTGGGCAGTCACAAGTCTGTATTCGTTGCCTTTGTTTTATAGGTGTATGATTTGGGGCTAACCATTTGATATTGGATAACCAATATCAGGTGGTACTCTTCCCTGTGGAAGACCACTTTTCTCACTATAAGCATCCCCATATTTCCTGTCCTTCTCTGTCTAGGCATGATACTCCACTTTCTCCATTGCATTAGCATGTCCTTCATTTTTGATGATGCTTTGGGTATTCTTTAGGCAGCCATACTGATTAGACATCATGGGTGTAGCCTCTCTCATACTTCTAGGAGACACAGTCTCACAGCAAACTTCCTGTTCTGTGTCTTATTTACTATCCCCACTCTTCTGTAATGATCCCTGGGCCTCAGGTATAAGAGTTGTGTTTGTATTGTAAACCTAACCAACTCCTAAGTCTAGTGAAGTAATGGATCTTGGAGGAGAACTTACACCCACCATTTTACTAGACCATCATAATTCCTGACTACATTCTAAATATTAATATTTATCCCCACAATTAAGTGCAGTTTTCTTCCCTTATCAAAAAAAGTTCTCTGTGTAACAGATGAAAACCACTACAGGAAAACAACAGGTGACAATGTTACAGAGGGCAAGTGACCTAGTGGTGCCCACACCATTATGGTAAATATGCAACTTAGTTTTTTTAATCTGTCTTTAAGTAGACCCTAAATTTAGAGTGTCCCTGATGTTCATAACAGGAAAATGTCCTTTTTACAACTCTACCAACTGCCTTCTTCAATATCTTTATATCTGAGGAGAGATCATATAGCTTTGGGCTATTGTGGAACTGTTCAAAGAGTAAGAATTGGACTCCAGGGTGAGAGAAGTGGGGGCATAAATTCTAACTCATCCATACACTATTATTTTAACTTGTGTAAATATGTTTATTATGTGTGTTTCTGGGGTTACAGGTATGTGTGAGGATTATGCACATCTGTTCATGCTTCTATGGAAGCCAAAAGACAAGCTCAGAGATATACCCACCTTCTGACACAAGCTAGTGTGACAAGAGAGGGAAGAGTCTCAATTGAGGAAATGCCTCCATGAGATCCAGCTGTAAGGCATTTTCTCAATTAATGATTAATGGGAGAAGGCCCAGCCCATAGTGGGTAGTGCTGTCCCTGGGTTGGTGGTCCTATAAGAAAGCAGATTGAGCAAGCCAGGGAATGCCAGCCAGTAAGCAGCACTTCTCCATGGCCTCTGCATCAGCTCCTACCTCCAGGATCCTGCCATGTTTAAGTTCCTGTCCTGACTTCTTTCAGTGATGAACAGCAATGTGGAAGGGCAAGCCAATAAAACCTTTCCTCCCCAACTTGCTGTTTGGTCATGGTGTTTTGTCAAAGAAATAGAAACCCTAACTAAGACAGTGTCTCATTGGTCTACAGTTTAAAAATGAATATAGGCTAGAGATGCTGGCCAGCAGGTCCATGGATACTCCATTTCATCTTCCAGAGTACGAATTTCAAGTATGCAGTGCCACACCTGGCATTTTAAATCCTGAGAATTGAACTCATGTTTGTGAAGAAACACTTTACCAGCTGAGCTAACTTCTGAGCTGAAGTTTTTTTTTTTTACTTGATAATTATGAATATATGTTTGTACCTGAAAAGTAGAGCTGGAGATGATGCTTACTTCTGGAGGTTGTTAGGAGACCTAAGGATATAACATACTTAAAGGAGACCCAATGACTTAAGATACAGTGAGGGCTCATTGCATGGCAACATGTACTACACCACTTTGCCCATAATTTCACTTTAATTTTTCCCATTTTAAAAGAAACAAAAGTACTGCTACTTTTCACTTTCTTTTTATGAAATTTTTTAGAGAAATTTTCATCAGGGGCCACAAAAGGATACCCAAAATGTTAGAGGTGAAATGGCTTTAATGAAACATTGATTCTAAGTGGCATCCTTGGATTTAGCTTTGATTTTCCATGTCCTTGAGGTGACATCAAGATTACCTCTGAATACTGGTAGCAGCAAAAAAAAAAAAAAAAAATCCTCATCCATCACACATTGAAACTGTCACCATCTAGATTTTCAATTTGGGGACTTGCTCTTTCATTGTGAAGTCTGAGAAATGAGAACTCACATTTACCAAAATCTCTGCTTCTCATGATTGGCTATCATGAGGTGCAAAGCTAAGGAGAGTACAGAACTTCATTACTTTTTTTTTTCAATATAAAGATTCTGTTGTCTACTCAGTGAATAGTGCTGCCATGAACCACATACGGTCTTACATTCTGATGTATGCTTGCCTGCTGAAAATTTCTCTCTTACTGAGTAAACAATCTAGAATAAGAGAAAGACAAATAAACTTACACATTGTAAGAAATACCAGGCAGATAGCCAGGCAGTGGTGGTGCACATCTTTAATCCCAGCACTCAGGAGGCAGAGTCAGGTGGATTTCTGTGAGTTCAAGGCCAGCCTGGTCTACAAAGCGAGATTCAGGACAGGCACCAAAACTACACAGAGAAACCCTGTCTCGAAAAACCAAAAACAAACAAAACAAAAACAAAAACAAAACCCAAGAAATACCAGGAAGAAAACAAGAGGCTAAGATACACATAAGAAAGAATATGGAGAGAGAAATATATATATATATATATATATATATATATATATATATATATATATATTTGAGTAAACATGCACAATATTAAGGGTTAGAGGTCAAAAGATCTCTATATCTGTATGTATATGCCTATACATTTACAGGTATATATAAAGCTTCATAAGTACATTATTGTTTCTATTTAAGCTAATAATAGTGGTGATGATGATTGTTAGGTGGTTATTTTCAAATAATATATATGATATACTTTTAAGTACAACACCTTAGTAAAAAATAATGTATTTCTAAGACATGCAAGAGGTACAGCAAACACACTGAGATCAGCACAGGAGTCGCTTTGATAGCATTTAGATTTACAAAGAAAAGAAAAAAATATTTACATCAATTGCAAGAGGAAAAGAAAAGTATAAACAAAGCACAGCATCTGTTGTAGAAAGTCATTTTCAAACACTACCACAGAAAGTGTTTGTAAATTTTGGCTCAATTTGGACCTGGACGTTGACTGACTAGCACTCTGTACTGGATTCTTTCTTGCTGTAAATATGCAATCAATCCATATTTAGACATAAAGGAAGCATTAAGCTTTTATTCCATCTTGCACTTATGTTCTTTCTCTCTTGCCCAAATGTCAACCCCATGCTGTTACTTAGAAGTGTAACATAAGAAGTTGTTTTTGAATTGGGTTCACAGTGTGAACTACAGCTGAATATAAATGCCATCTACAGAAAAATTGATTACAGGGAAACCATTAGAGCTGTGAAGGGCTAGTTTACTGCCACTCTATCACTTGATTAATAGAACATGATTTTGGTCTTTGGAGATTGCCTGTAAAAATTAAAACAAAGTAGAAAAAGTGTTTGCTTGTTGAGTTTACCATTCATGAGTGTGATACAAACAACACAACATGTTTTGTAAGATTCATGCAACAAATGTTCATGTGACAAATGTTTTGGCTTTCTTAAGGTATCAGAACTTTTAATTTCATTAAAGAAATTTGCTCTATGTTTTTATCGTCCATATCAAACCTGGATTGTTAAGAGTGTAAATATTAAGGTGAGAGCCTTCGAAACACTTTTAGAAGTGTTTGGTTGTTTTGTTGTTGGTGGTGGTGTTGGTTCTAAGGTCAGATAGATGACACTGACACCCATGCTTATAAATGAAGAGAAAACCAAGACAAAAATGTTCATAAGGCATAACTTCCCAGGAAATTAGCTGAGACCCTTTCAGAGCATTTTCCTTTCATAAGTATGTAGTGAACTCAAGAGCAGTGTCACAAGTGACTGATCTTCAAATTATGCTAATTATATTTAAGTAATGAATCATTTGCCAATGTTAGAATCATATTATTAGTGGCAAGCCACTTTCAACACAACTGAAAATTGATTATTTCATAACAGGACAGTGGAGAACCATTATACTTACGAGAAACTAGTAATGGTCATTGAGACTTTAATATGAACCACTGGCAAAGTGAAGAAAGCTTCTTAATATATTTCATACGAACTGAAAACTGTATAAACCAGGAATTATGATTCTCATTTCAGAGATAATAAAACTAGGGCTCTTGGGTACAACAACAGCTCTTTGACCTCAAAATCAGTCTTCCTATCCTCCAGACAGCAAGAGAAGCCAAACATTCTAAGTAATCCATGTAATTGGTCATGCATGCCAAGGAATTCTTCCCATGGTGTGGCCATGGGATGTTTTGCTATTTGCTTTGAAGAAACAAATGCATACATATCAATGACAAGGTCATTGCCAAAGTCACAACTATATGTCTTTCAAGGTAGTAAGACTCAGCTCCCTGCTTCCTTGTATGATACTTCAACAGTGGACTCAGTATTGAAGGGAATCCTTTTACTCTAAAACAGTTGAACAAACAAAAGACACAACAATGAATTAATATTTGCAGAAAAAAGTCTACCAGTAACATTGAAGGTCTGAGTCTGTATATGTTCTCTGTTGATTATAAGATGTTGTTAGTGTTGATGAATTATTATGAAGAAATATATTCATAGCCGGGCAGTGGTGGTACATGCCTTTAATTCCAGCACTCAGGAGGCAGAGCCAGGTGGATCTCTGTGAGTTCAAGGCCAGCCTGGTCTCAGACTGAGTTCTAGGAAAGGCGCAAAGCTACACAGAGAAACACTGTCTTGAAAAACCATAAAAAAAGAAAAGAAACATGTCCAAAGAGTATACTAGATATTAAATCTCTGATATCTATTGAAAATCTTGATATTAGCTCTTTTATAGCTGAAGAAAATATTATAAAATTCACATTGGAATAAATTAAGGGAAGATAACTGTAATAGTGTGGTTGCCACTAAACCCCTTCAAAAATAAAAATATCATTTGGTATATGTGCAGTAAACATATGTATAGTAAACATAGACATTTTATGCCTTTAATTGCAATTTGGTTTATTTTTGTCATGAAATGATCCAAGGTATGGCCAGTCAAACTGGTCCATATAAATACATATGGAAGGCTACAGATCTGACCATGGTAATTTGGCCTCAATCATAGGATAGCATGATGAATACAATGTACCCATTTAGTTACCTGTGAATCATGCTGATACCCACTGCATGTTCAATATTACAATGGAAATATGAGACATGAAACAATTTTAATTTTAGACTGCATGGTGCAGATTTCTTCTTCTTCTTCTTCTTCTTCTTCTTCTTCTTCTTCTTCTTCTTCTTCTTCTT
>CABHPP010125970.1:9319-40889 GCA_902168425.1 Peromyscus attwateri | reverse complement strand
TTCTTCTTCTTCTTCTTCTTCTTCTTCTTCTTCTTCTTCTTCTTCTTTTAGTACATCTGAATTGTCATCTTATCAATATTTGAGCCATGCACTGTGCTAGCTGTTAACAATACAAAATAGTAAAGGGCACATGCCCTCAAAAATTTATTTAAAAATATGCAAAATAGCTATCTTTCAATGAAATGAAACTATAATAAATAATAATTGGACTTCATGATACTACTGGGTAAATACTTCTCTAGCTGTCACACACCATATTTGTCAACAAGTTTAGGTGATCAAGAATGAGCATTGGGAGGCCATAAGCAATGCCCCTAGTTCAGCATGTTTAACATATTCAAGTGACATATAAGACATTAGACAGAAGTTGTTTCAAAATGCTCTAGAAGTCACATCTCTTTTTCTTATTGCTCTGAGTTAAATGCTAGGCTCACTCAGCACTTCACATTCAGAACAGAAGCACCTTTCTGGGCAGTTTTATCTTTGCCTCAGCCTTACAGATGAAATATTTTAAATCTCATCTTAATTGCTTTCAATCTCAAAAAACAATCATGTGGACTCTTTGAGTAGCAACATGTTGTCATGGCGAACCCACTGGACAGGAACCAAGAAACCAAGATTCTGTTCTGACTCAGCTACTTACTAGTTGTGTACTTTGAGACAACTGACTTCCTACTCTACAAATCACATTATCGTTCTCATATGTAAATTGTTAAAGTTGAACTGTATTATTTATTTCAGAACAGTAGTTCTACGTCCTCTCCTACATATTCACTACTCCTTCTCTCCAAGACAGCATTAATTTCAAAGAACTGAGACCTCCAGTTTGGGTTCATAGTACCTGTTATTGGGAATGATCAATGTACCTGTGAAGATTTTTCCTATGTATGTGTTCCCAAGACATTTATAACATAAACTATACTTTTTTTTTTCAGTGAACAGCCACCCTTGATTGAACTAACATAGAGATGTGTCCAAATTAAGGTCTCTCCTCATATAATTGACAAACCACCAGATTTCCTTTAGGGTTTTTAGCCTGGTTATCTCCATGTAGAGGAAGTTTCAAACTTTAAGTACTGTGCACAGTTGTGATTTCTGACACTCATACTGAGTGACAAAAAAGTAAGTCTATGGCAAGCTGGCCAGGCAACATGGCCCTGTGATAAGAAGGGGTGAGGGAATGTGTTCACTTGGTGACACTGTTTCTTTTAAGGCTCTGCCACATCCTGGTAGGGTTCTAAGAAATTATCCTATATGTGTCATATTTTATTAGTCTCATTTTGCTTAAAATATCTTGAGTTGGTTTTGTTAATTACAGTTAAAAATAGGAATACAGCATTAAAGGTTATAAAAGTATTAGGAATGAGCCAGGTGGTGTTGGTGCATGCCTTTAATCTCAACACTCGGGAGGCAGAGCCGGGCAGATATCTGTGAGTTCGAGGCCAACCTGGCCTACAGAACAAGATCCAGGACAGGCACCAAAACTACACAGAGAAACCCTGTCTCAAAAAAACCAAAATAAAAAAAAAAGTATTAGGAATGAACACCAGTATATATGTGTGTATATGTATGTAGAATGTTTCCAACTTGAATTTAGTTAACTTGTTCATTGATTAAAAGCCAGTTCCAAAAGTAAATAACCGAACAATCCATCTTTTTCTATATTATAAAGTAAGCAAACTCAACTACAATGATTAATAAATTAATACTGGACACTCAGAAAACCATTATTGAGTCATAAGCTTGTCACAGAGACATACTCAAATGACCAGAATTATAATAAATTTGCTTACTGTGACTAGAATCATTATATTTCAAATGAAAATATAACATCTTTGCTTCTTTTATGCTAATGATTGGGACTTATTTTTCCTTTTCATGTTGCTGGATTGTCCTATGAACTGATTAACATTCCTTTGGCTCTTTGTATTCTAAAGCTCCAAGCCAACCACCAGCAAACATTGCATGGAAACTGTCAAATTCTAAATTATGCTTGAACTGGGAGCATGTAAAGACCATGGAAAATGAGTCTGAAGTTCTGGGTTATAAGGTAAGTATTTAGTTTTCTATTTAATTATATCAATTATGTTATTAAAGAGCAATGTTATAATCAAATAGAAACATAGTTTGTGCACATGTGTTTATCAGGATATTTTTAAAAAATTGCTTGAAAATACCCTTGCTAACTTCAGTTCTTCATTAAAATGGTTCTGTGTTCTAGGTTAAGTAATGTATATGTAATAATGTGATGTGGACAATGGGAAATCCAAATCCTACAGCGTGAACCTTTTTTAATCTTCATGCTATTGCCATTGCTATCAAGAAATAACAATTACTTGGATTTGTATGTGTGATATATGTTTGATGTCAAAGAATTAATTTAAATAGAACATTAGAAATTAGAATACAGTGTGATATAGGCTCTTAACAGCATAGAAGGAATCTCATAAGAACATCATTGAGTACCAAGAGCATCTCTGAATGTCCAAGGCAAGTAATCTCCTACAGTGGTAATGGCAACTAACTCTGATCAGACATATATATTCGGACATTTGTAGTGGGTCCAAACTGAACAATGACTTATCATAGTAAGCCCTGGAGCTAATTTATTCAGACTCCATATTTAAGAAAAATCTTTTCCTGTCCCAGGAACATGGATCCCAGTGAAATATTGTTTCTTAAAAGTAAATTTAATGATAAGGCAACCCTGGATGTTTGCACATGAGGAGTATGATGTTGGTAATGACACTCTCATTATAGATGAGAACATTGTTATAAATATGTTCCTTATCCCTCCCTATACAGCATCTGAACCTTTAACAAACTCCAACCTCATATTAACTTGACTCTTCCTTTTATACAGATTCTTTATCGGCAAAACAGACAGAGTAAAACTCATATTTTGGAAACAAATAATACATCCGCTGAGCTTCTGGTTCCATTTGAAGAAGACTACTTGATTGAAATAAGAACTGTCAGTGATGGCGGAGATGGAAGCAGCAGCGAAGAAATAAGAATTCCAAAAATGTCAAGTAAGTTAAGTTGCTATTTCTGGCACAGACTTTTAATCTAGGCAGTTGTAACATGAAAGTTCCCAGGGACTTTCTAATTACTGTGTAAATGTTGAGTGACAAACCAAAAGGTCTTTGTTTCCATTTACAATTGTGAGCTGGAGGTGACAAACCAGTGTTTCCTTAAATCACCTGTCAAATTAAACAATGGACATGAATTTTTACAATGTTCTGTTCCCTCATTTGAAAATGAAGAAATAAAAATAAAAAATCAAACCAAGGAAGAAAGAAATGAAGGAAGGAAGAAGAAAAAGAAGCATAAAAGAAAAGAACAAAGGGGATAATTTTATAAATTGCATACTGGCACAAAATTTAGGACTTATTGGTTTTTTTTTTTTTTTTCACAAATAGTCAATTGTTTCAAAGTAGGAACAGTGAGATTGAAGTAGGGATGCCTATGCTGTTCTTTGTATGTCTGTGGCAGACATTACTAGTCAATTGTAGCAGTTAGACTGAGCTGAAGCCTTCCTAGTCACATTTTCCAAGTAGGCCAGCCCTAGAGATACCAAGTAATACTGTTTTTGCTTTAGAAGCATCAAGTTCGCGTCTGCATAAAGCTTCTCGGTAGAAGTCACTGGCCACCAAGTGTTGGCTAGTTTTAATATACTTTCAGTAGGCTTCACCAACTTGGCTGTTTTTCTTTTTCAATTTTTCATTTGAGATGGCATCCTATGATAGAAGGAGTCATGTCTTAAAATTAAATACAATGTAATAAAATATTACTTGAAGACAAACATGACTGTACAGTTTCTGTCTTGTGTTATTAATCCAGTAAGCCATCTTATGTCATGTGAGGTCATTATCTGATGTTTGTATCTTCCAGGTTTGAGTTCTACAGGAGTTCAGATTTTAAGGCCCAGTACCCAGTTCCTGTTAATGGTTGGGATTTTTTACTGTTTTGCTATTCAACCACTTTTACAATGAATCTATCCATGGATCTTTGGAAATTTTCTGAAAGCAAATCATTCTGTAAATACATTCCCCAACCTCCATCACACGTATTCTTAATACAGACTTGTTTGGAAAGAAAAAAAATGTATATTACTAAGATCTTGTAAATATCTGTGGTACATTAATAAAATGGTTTTAAACACTTTGAAACACTTTGAATTTTAATGTTCACACATCATTACACATTTGAGGATGCTAAATTAATCTGGGGGATATAAAACTGCTGCCTCTTTTAGGTGACTTATATGGAGAATATAAATAACCACTTCAATTAATGATCGTAGATATGGGACAGGTGTAAATTCATATCCATTTTATGTGCTCCAAATAATATGCTTCACTATTTACCTCCTAGCCTGATTTGAAACAAAATACAATCATTTGTTTATAGTTGGAAGTCTCGCAGGTATCAGATTTTCCAAGTCATGTTGCTGTAATTTCTGAATCCAGCTGGAAGAATATTCATATTTAAAAACATGTCAGTATGCATGATGATCATCTCTTCTCAGGTTTTAGAAGTCTTGATGAGAAAAGTGCAGAGAGGGGGTTTTAGTCAAGGAAACAGAAATGAAGAGAAACCAGTACTCACTGAAAATAATTCTGATATTCGGTAAGCAAGTTCCCATAACAGAGTTTACTCTTTAGCAGAAACTATAGACACCTAAATTAGTTTGTGAATAAATTCCAGCTCCTTATAAACTGATAGTTGTTCACATGGCCTTATTTTTACACAATAAAAAATCTGGAAACATTTATTTGATCAGATTTTCTACATTTTGGTCATAGTGTTTTTTTTTTTTAAATCAAAGCTCTGTAATTATAAAAATAATCTTGAATAGAAAGTAATAAACTTGCAAATCTGGATCTAGTAAGATTCTTGTGGAGTAATTCTTCTCTAGGGTTAACCTATTTCAGCCAGCAGCCCCATGTGCTACAAAAGCAGAGTCTGGAGAGGAATAGAAAGTGAATATGATTCTTCAGACCTTTCCATTTCAGTCACTAAAATGACAGACTTCATCCTGCTGTTGGCTTGCTCCACTCATTTTCATTCTGGGGGACTAGATTTGCCTTTTTAACATGATTCGAGGTTTTATTGAAAAAGTATGTGAATTTTCCTCACAATCCACAAATCACATATTCCTCAAAATAATGTACGTTTACATATGTTCTATTATTGAATTTTTCATACATGTATAAAAGTGTTGTGATCAAAATGATCCCAATTCCCTCCTCTCCAATTCTTTCCCTGTATTCCATCACCACTTTCCTTCCAATTTCATGTGTCTCTATCTTTTTTCGTTAAGCCCACTGAGTTCATTAAGTGCTGCTCGTATATGAATGGGTACAGGAAGTACACAGTAGTATCGATTGCCAATATCTTCTAAGCTAGGGGTGGGAATCAAGAGCCCCTCTGCAATTCATGCTGTGAATTTGACTGGCTTCATCTTATTGAGGTTTGGTACATGCAGTCAAAGCCAGCTACTTAGTTCTTATGTGTGATGGCTGTCATGTCCAGCAAATTCTGTTTTTCTGAAGACCTCCACAACCTCTGGCTATTATTATCTTTCTAAAATACTTCAAAATTGCTAAAAATGCCCCCATGTCGTCAGCAGCAGGTGGACAACAACCTTCTATAGAGTTTTCACCTTATCTGAATAGTAAGTACCTCATGTCCAAAGTAAGAAGCCCATTATTTCCATTGCAACAAGAGCTAGCTGTGCTGTTATGGAGCAAAACGAGCAATGAAAACTACTGTTTGACTGTTAACAGCTGCCTATCAGAGATACATCTGTATTTCTCTAGCATATGTGTAGATGAGTTTCTAAATGGTCTTATTAAAAAGAAACACAGACCCAAATATAGGGGTGAACGCCTTAGAGATCAGGGAAATAGTGAGAGTCACCAGCTAACCTTAACTCACCACACTGCCATAGCCTCCCAAGAGAGCTACTTCCTATCTACCCAGGCCTTTATTGCCTTGCTGTTTTGCCCTCTCATTGGCTCTTAGCCCAGCTACCTCACTTCCTTGTCACTGCCTGTCTGTACAGACCTCCAGGTCTCTATGTTTGGTACTGGGATTAAAGGCATGAGTTACCATGCTTGGCTGTTCCCTAGTGTGTCCTTGAACACACAAGGTTGTGTGCTACCAGTGCCTGATTTTTGTGTTAATGGCTTGCTATTACCTCTGATCTCCAGGTAAACTTTATGGATTAACATACAAATAAAATATCACCACACATGTGGTCTGAATGTTTTAACTTTAGAGACAAAATTAACATCTTCCTCCCAAACAGAGGTTGAGAATTAAATTTACTATGAGGTTTGTGTCTACTGATCCAGAAAATTATACATATAGTTATTTATTTTTTACTCTAAAAGTTATATCAATATTTTTTTCTTAAATATATTTTCATAGTATGGCTTTCATTCATAATTTCTGGACCATGAAAAGTATAATGTATTACTAACATTTATATCTTCTTCAAATCTTTATTTCTCCTTTTTCTTTTTTTTTTTTGTTCTTCAAGAATTTCACACATTATGTTTTGATTATAGTCTCTCCATCCTCTAACTCCCCCAAGATTCATGCTTTTCCCTTCCCATCCAATTTTGTATTCTCTTTCATGTTTTTAATTATGTTGAGTCCAATTTGTCCTATCTATACATTCTTGGATGTGTGGCTTTCAATTTTAGAATATAATTTTGAATTCATCATAAGTAACATGCCTTTGGGCTTTATTCAAATCTCTACTACTTGAAGGATGAGACACTATTTAGCTTCACTGTACTAATACCAAGGTTATAGATCATGAGTTAGCGAGACATCTCTGCAAGCAGAGGTGATTGTCGCCAAATTCGACATAATCCCCAGGAGCCATAGGATGAATGTAGCTAGAGTTTTTCTCTTCAGGTCCTGCCAAGCCCCGGCAGTCCCATAGTCCACTTATAAAATAAACATACAGACGCTTATATTAAACTGCTCGGCCATTAGCTCAGGCCTACCATTGTCTAGCTCTTACTCTTATACTCAGCCCATTTCTTTTAATCTATATGTTGCCACGTATTCTGTGACTTTACCTGTTGCCTTTACATGAGTCAGACTCAACTACATGTTCCTTCCAGCTCTGAACATTAGATTATTAGATATTCATATAGGAGAGAGTGGTATATAGGAAAGCAGGCCAGCTCCATTTAAAAGTAGATAGATCCACATGGTGAAAGCTAATCTGTAAATCCATAAGGAGTTCAAATATAGTGACCTACTCATTACCATCAATGTATAATACAAGGCATTGCAGTTGTTTATTTATTTAGACTTGCTTTATAGTCAAGGATGACTTTGAATTTCTGCTCCACCTGGCTTTAACTACAGAATGCTAGAATCATAGATGATGCCAGCATATACCTAGTTTCATGTAGAACTAATAATGGAACCCACGATTTTATGCATTCTAGGCAATGTGGGAAGAAACATATGCATATTAAAACAGAGTTTTGAGAGTTTTGTCCTAGAATTCTGGGGTTTCTTATGTTTCTGTTGGACTCATTAAGGATCTCAAGGAAATGCATTGAATAAGGAAGTTGTTTTTTGTCTATGTGAAGAGCCCCACCAAGTCAAACTCTAAGACCCAGCAGAACATATGCCATGAATTCCAGTCTGATTGCTAGCTTAAAGGCAGGAGAACAAGACTCCAGTGCCCTGGTGGCAATGTGGACCAAAAGAATTTGATACAACCCAGTCTTGGCTCATCTTTTGGCCTTCAACGGGTAGGGTGAGGCCCACCTACACCCACTCACACTAGGAAAGGGAATTTGGTTTATTGGGCCTACTAGTCTAAATAGTAACTACCCAGGCACAAAATACAGACACATTCCAATTCATATTTAATCAAAACCTCGGGAATCAAAGGACCCAGTAGAGTCCTTTCATACAATTGAGTCACTCAGTTATCTTTTTGCTACCATTGATTAATTTTATTGTAATTCTATCTATATGTAAAATGAAATGATTAAATGTTTCTCTCAGGTAATATACAAAGTGAAATGTTGCCTCACCAGTGCAACATCACCTCAGAGGACCAACAGGCCTGATAATTTTAAGGTAGATAGTGTGACAGTTTCTGTCACAAAACAGTGTTGCATAGTCCTGAACAACCCAAGATTTCATGACGTGTATTCATATGTGTTCCTGTATCTACAATGATTTCATTGAGGTTTCATAGCTCACATTAAAATATTTGAGTATATTTTTTTCAAATTATGTAATAAACTCAGAGAATCAAGCCCATCTTCCATGGCCTTATGGTATGTTTGAATAGTTATAGAAGTGTTTCTGTGATTAATAAAATTTCTTGATGTAAAAATATAAAATAAAAATTCAGTTAGTTTAGTTAACATCACATAATAAATGATTTGTAAAATATTGACTTAGAATGAGTGTACAAAAATGTTATTTAGTCCCCTTTACCACCCAAGTTTTGAGGTGTCTACAATTACAACTTGTGTTCACTAGATCAGCCATGAGTATAGAAAATATGACCTAGCATTCATAGCAGCACGTACTGTATTTAAAATAATAATCAAAATAGAATGTGAACATCTGATACCATTATTTATTTATTTATTTATTTATTTATTTATTTATTTATTTATTTGTTTGTTTATTGAGATAGAGTCTCTTTAGATACCCTGGCTGCCCTGGAACTCACTATGTAGATTGTGAGTGGTTTTGAAATGGCTGGCTTTGAAATCACAGAGATCTGCCTGCCTCTGTCTTTTAAGTGCTAGAATTAAAGGTGTGTGAACATCCTGATACTTTTATTTTCTCAAAAGTTGTCAAAACTTTATTTATACTTGTTTTTGTTATAAATTTTAAGCAAATTGTGGTTGTTTGACTTCCCTTCCTAGAGAGCAAATTAATTATTACTGAAAGGAAAACAAGTTTCTCCTATTTTTTTTTTTTTTAGAATTTTACAAGCTTTTTTAGGAAGGCAGATGATTCACATTCAAATATAACTGTTCCCATTGGTATCTATGCCAACAATCAGGTGAATGCACAGGTGGATTTGGGCATCCATAGAAACTCACTATCACCTCATGATAGAACTAGAAACTTCTTGGATTCATATTGCTCTAATAATTTCTAGCAAAGTGATGTGGTTGTTTGTACAATGGACATTTATACCTAATTACTTTCTTGAATAAAAGTTTTCAAAATTACCTTTCATGTATTGTATAGTGCATTAAAAAAAAAAAACTTTTCTCACTCATTAAATCTGGACTGCAATATCCCTTCCTTCCACTCCTCCCAGTCTCCCCATACCTCCCCTCTCCTCTGTTCACTCCTTCTCAGTTTCCCTTCAGAAAAGAGCAGGCCTCCCAGGGATATCAACAGAACACAGGATCATAAGTTACAGTAAGACTAGGCACAAACCATCATATCAAGGCTGGAAGAAGCAGCCCAGGAGGGGCAGAAAATGTCCCAATAGCAGGAAAAAGGGCCAGAGACACCCCTGCCTCCTACTAAAACAATGATCTAAAGATGTATATACTTTTGGAATGATTCATACAGCCAACTCTTCAGGCGATTTGCTGTCCCTTAATTAGCTTTAGAAAGAGAACTTCTTTTCTAAGTCTGAGGTAGTAAGCTAATTGTAGCTCCAGATTTTGGTGGACAAATAAGACAAGCCAAATTCTGGGAATATTGACGTATTTCAGAAAGTATTAACAATGTTATTTTGCCTCTTTTCAAAGCATATACTCTAAAATCGAGTTAGATAGGTCTCTGATGATGCGTATTCTGTTCAGCATAAAGTTTAGGTAAGAGGAAATCTGAAAACTCTTTGAATCAGAGCTGTAAGCATGCTGTTGCTTAAGGAGATAGAAAGGAAATGCTGATGTCAAAGTCTTCGACCTCACACTCCCATCAGAGAAGTGTGCTGGTCTGAAACATTTGCAGATTTGAAATGTTATTTCTGGGACTCAATACTCTGTTGGGTAGGGTCCTGTTCTCAGTCAGTAATAATTAATATTTATAAGTCACTTTGAAGATGAAGAGTCTGACATAAATTCTAATAATTTTTATTATGGTGATTTTTTTTCCCCAGAGCTATATTGGCTTTTTTCAGTGGCACTTTGGATACACATGCATTAGTGTCTGAGGCCAGGGACTATGTCTGAAAGAAAACAGTAATTGGGAGGTTTGAAAGGTAATAATTTGAATAAACTGAAATTTTAGATGAATTCTTAATAGCTTGCATAGACTAAATAATTTTAATTCAAACCTGAAGTAATCTCTGTGTATTTATGATTGAGTTTTTAGCTTATAAAGTAAATGTCACAGCAACAAATTTTTCTCCTTAAATGATTGGTGTATATGATCATATCAGACTTCAAGTATGCTCAAGCTTTTTAGATAGCTACAATAATTACATTAGGCAACTTGTATTGCCTTAAGTGCAGTAGTTATAAGATCTACCTTAGCAAATCTGAGCAGGGTAATTTTAGTCTGTTTGTGTTGATAGGAAAGTGTAATTGAATTCCAGCCTTCTCAATCAGATAATTTCCATATCTGCTTAAAAGTAAGAGTTGGCATATAAATTGTCATACTATTTACATTTGAAAACTATTCAGTAACTGTTTTCTAATTCTAAATGATTTGGAAAGTGAAGTCTTCAGAGGTTTTTGAACCAAGACTCTCAAATGCAAGGACATATCTCAACTTATTTTGGGCTATGTATGGAATTAATATGTCCAATCAGTTTCTCTCAACCCTTGCCCTTCATTACCCCCACTCATGTCCATGTTGTACATGTAGATCTCATCCATTTCTCTGTCATTGGGCGATCCCTGTGTCTTTCTTGGGGTCCTGTTTTCTAGGTAGCCTCGCTGGAGTTGTGAGTAGTAGTCTAATCATCTTTGTTTTACATCTAGTATCCTCCTATGAGTGAGTACATACCATGTTTGTCTTTCTGAGTCTGGGTTACCTCACTCAGGATGATTTTTTCTAGATCCATCCATTTGCCTGCAAACCTCATGATGTCATTGTTTTTCTCTGCTGAGTAGTATTCCATTGTGGATATGTACCACATTTTATTTATCCATTGTTCAGTTGAAGGGCATTTAGGTTGTTTCCAGGTTCTGGCTATTACAAACAATGCTGATATGAACATAGTTGAGCAAGTGCCCTTGTGGTATGATTGAGCATTCCTTGGGTATATACCCAAGAGTGGTATGGCTGAATCTTGGGGGAGATTGATTCCCAATTTTCTAAGAAAGCATCATATTGATTTCCAAAGTGGTTGTACAAGCAGAGAGCTTAGGGGAGTGGGAGACCCCAGCTGGATCAAAAACAGAGAGGGAGAACAAGGAATAGGAGACCATGATAAATGAAGACCACATGAGAATAGGAAGAAGCAAAGTGATAGAGAGGCCCACAGAAATCCACAAAGATACGCCCACAATAGACTACTGGCAATGGTCAAGAGACAACCCAAACTGACCTACTCTGGTGATAGGATGGCCAAACATCCTAATTGTTGTGCTAGAAACCCCATCCATCCAATGACTGAGAGAACCGGATGCAGAGATCCACGTTCAGGCCCCAGGTGGAGCTCCAGGAGTCCAATTGGCGAAAAAGAGGAGGGTTTGTATGAGCAAGAATTGTTGAGACCAAGGTTGGATAAAGCACAGGGACAAATAGCCAAACGAATGGAAACACATGAACTATGAATCAACGGCTGAGGAGCCCCCAACTGGATCAGGTCCTCTGGATAAGTGAGACAGTTGATTAGCTTGATCTGTTTGGTAGGCATCCAGGCAGTGGGACCGGGTCCTGTACTCAGCGCATGAGTTGGCTGTTTGAAACCTGGGGCTTATACAGGGACACTTGGCTCAGCCTAGGAGGAGGGCACTGGAGCTGCCTGGACTGAATCTACCAGGTTGAACTCAATCCTCTGGGGAGTCTTTGCCTGGAGGAGATGGAAATGGGGGGGGTGGGCGGGGGGGAGGGGGGGGGGGGTGGGGGGGGGGGGGGGGAGAGGGGTGAACAAGGGAATCCGTGGCTGATATGTAAGATTAAATTAAATTATAAAATAAAAAAAAATGTTCAATCAGGCAATAGCCGAAGGGGTTGTAACTAAAGACAATCTTGAAAACCGACATAACAGTCTACAAACGGAAGGAAAATGAATACCAACTTCATAGATAAGAACAACAGCAAGCATACTACATTTGTATGTCTGAAATTAATTTACATTCTTCACCTGAAATCATAATGCTTTTTGTTATAGCATGCAATATTATGCTCCAGTTTGCTGCATTATAGGACATTGTATTTTGTTATTTCTTTTCTATCCCATTCTTATGGCACAGGAACACTGCTCTAAATGTACAGAATGACCACAGACCTACTGCATAGAACAGATTGGGCTTGAACTTCTGATTCCTCTGCTTCAGCACCCGGAGTGCTAGGATAACAAGTGTGTCTCATCATGCCTGCCAAAATATTTTATTTGTTGTAAAACCCTCTGGAATTCAAATAGTTTTGAAGTATGGCATTTTTTTAATTGAAGCTACTATGAACAGAGAATTTCTTTGCCCAACTTTGAAAAAATAAACAGAAAAACACTAAAATATATATTTTTGAAATAAGACTATCATAATTATATAATCAAGTAGTGAAGCAACCCGTGTAGTGTCATGAACTTGTATGGCTCATTCCAGGATCTAAATTATAATTCCAGGTTAAAGTTCATGTGCTTAACCACATAAAAATGAAATGTTAGCAACCTGTCATTCTTAAGTATTAAATGAACCAATTACTCCTCCTCTAATAAGACTGACATATGTGACACTGAGTTCTGACTTCCTGTTTGTATGTGCAACTTCCTTGTGTCACACTGCAAGAATCAATCAGCTTTATTTCTGATAATTCAAAACACATAATGACCTTTCTGAAAAAAATGGAGAAAGAATAGTTCTAGGGCATTACAGAAATTACAAATATTCACATTCAGACCAAGATGAAGGTCAGTCCCAAGCAGTTTATATGCCAGCAATATTTATTTATTTGAAGGCTGAAATAATAGCCATATTTACTTGTCAGGTGACTCAGCCTTTCCTGGGGGTTATTCTGGGCTGCCTTCCCATGTGGCGCTAGTTTAAAAACCTATTGATGAGTTTCCTTGGAGAAAAAGTCTACTTCTTTTCTTCATTCTTACCTTCCAGATTGCATGGTCCATTTTTAATTTGACTCCTGTCATTTCTTACACTATATATATATATATATATATATATATATATATATATATATATATACACACACACATATATGGATAGTATAACATCATGCTGTGGCCTACAGACTACGGGCTTATAAATCCAAATTATATTAATTTAACAAGACTTGTGTTTACTCTCAATTTCATTCATTTTCTTCATGTATAAAGTAAGAATGGCACACGTACTAACTGCAAATCATGGAGGGCTGTTCAAAGGAATGCACAAAATACATTCTGAAAAGAGTCAGCATTGCAAAGTGTTAAAAAATGAAAAGAAGAACTGATTGGTTCTTAGTTTTGCATTTACTTTTCGGATAAAGTGCCATACTCATCTCAAATAAGCCTGTCAGCATAGTTTCTTTCTAGAGTCATGTTAATTATGTCAGTTCTTAATGTCGCTGTGCGTTGTTGATAGCTTAATAATTTTGTCATTGTTTTCCACTGTGTACTGCTTTCCATTCATCTCCATAAACACTTCATTCTAGCTCTCGTTGACTGTGACTATTTAATGTAAGAAAAATGGAACATTTATGCAAAATGAGAGCGTAGGGCTATAATTATAAGAATTTTATCCTTTAAAACTCTATCTTTGACTCATACTGGGGTCAATAGCCTCAGGGCATCTTATGGAACTGATACACACTCATAATTCACCAAGTTACTAAAACATTGCTTCTTTGCTGTTATTGTACACCTTGCACTAGACCTGATATAGATAGATAGACAGACAGGTAGACAGACAGACAGACAGACAGATAGACAAATGGAGGAGAGACATGCTACTAAACATGGGAGTATAAAACCAACCAACCAGCTATCTTCTCCTTTACAAAGTATCACAACCTATGATAAAAGTGCTTGTTCATGAGAAATAACAAAGGCATTAAGATGGAGAAAAATACAAGATGCCTTTGATGGGTGGGTAGAACTTTCTAGCTGGAAAATTGATTTTGCTAGGAATTAAAAAAAATAAAAGGAATTGGGCCTATAAAATGGAAAAGATTAGTTTAGTTATACTCTAGAGACCACTGTTGGAAAGGAGTGGAAAGTCTGCAAGAGCCTTTGGTTGTGGATGACTAGAAAGAAACAGAGTTTTCTGGACACAGCAGGGCAGTTGCACATACAAATTTAGTTGTGACAACATACACAAGATCTGAACAGGCACAAACCAGACAAAATTCTGGCTTGGAGAGGGGATGTAGGCATAAATTCCCACCCTTAGGGAAGGAACTACTAGCAGCTGAAAGATGCTGGGAGAGGAATCTTCAGTTTTCTTAAAGGATACAGTCCTTTGTGGTTGACCAAAAAAGCCACACATACAATATTTTAGAAGTAGCTCCAATAGTCCTTCATGGATTTTAAAAGAAAAACAGGACATTGGTAGGTGTATAGGGAAAGGGTGAGTGGCTCTGGGGGGAAGTTGAGACAGGGCTAAATATGATCAAACTATATTATAGAAATTTCTCGGAAAACTAATAAAATTAGAAAAATAGAAGGAATATTCCAGTGAGGGGAAAATCCTGCAAATTCCTTGAAGATTTCCTGGTATGTTTTGCATATCCTGAAAAGAGCTTGTGTGAACAATTAGCCAAACAAGACTGGATCATAGGTTCAGAGGTAACTGCAAATCCCAGATTTTGCAAGCACAAAACAAAACCTGGATTTATATTTTAAATGTTATATTTTAAGAAGCCAGTCTTGCATCTACGGAAAATGGACTGTCAGAAATATGAGTAGAAAAGATTCTAGATGTTTTCATTGACATAAATGATGGCAAGATTTGGCTGACAGCAAGGATGGCTACCTAGAGAATAGTCAGAAATTGCTGATTGCTAGAATGTGCAAACAGAAGATATGATTTTGGTGTTTTCTAAGTAACCATTATTTCATCCGATGGGACATACTAGCGAAGGAGATTCCAAAGAGAAGCAGGTGTTCAAAGTTTCTTTGGACATCATAGTAAATCTGAGATATTAGTGAGAGCTGTGTTGAGATGTCAAAGGAATTCATCACTGAAAGTACAGTGAAGGTAATCTGCATTTTTAAGGTGACCCCAGACCTTTTATTAATGGACACAATGGACTTGACCCCCAAGGTGATGCTACAGACTTATATTACTCCATGCATTTCAAATTCATCTTCTGTACTGTGTACCACTTTGTTAGAGAAATTCAAAATGGTCTAAAAGTATTAATGTTATATAAATGGACATTTTTATTTTATTGTAAGGACGTTTTTATTTATTGTATTTTTCTGAAAATGCTACTCAATCTTTTCTCCCTAAATAAGTTGAAATTACCATGCTGACTTTATCAAACTTAAAATCTCTGTTTATTCTTACCTATAAAACGCTTAGAAAACAAGTACCTGTAGTAGATTCAGTGGAACATTCTTCAGAAATAAAGAACATTGTTCCAGTTGTACAAAAAAACAAAAAAACAAAAAACCTAGAGAGCACTCTACCTCTCCCGAGTGGGAAAAGTCAGACATAGGAAAAAAGCACTGCATGTGTCTCACATGTGGACTCTGAAAAATGTTGATTTCCTGGGAGTGGATATATAGTGGTAGTTAACAACTGCTGTGATTGTTATAGAAGGGAAGGAGCTTAGAGTTGAAGAAACATTGATCAAAGAGCCTAAGATTTCAGTTTTACAGGAAAAAAATGTTCAGGAGATCTAGGTATACATGAGAACTAAGGGTAATAAACTGAATTCTTGAAAAGAGTTAAGAAAATAGATATAATACCATCAAAAAATAACTGTAAATTGTAGTACGTATGTCAGTTAGCCAATGTATTCTCCATACAAGTTCACGTTGTACAAAAGTAAGGGATACAATTTTATTTAAAACACAAATATTAAAAATATAATAAAACAGAATCAGAAAATACCACTTAATTATCTTATTGAAAATAAAGAAAATGGATATTAGTAGGTTTGCTTTTGTTCTTGTTTTTGGGTTTAGTTTTGTTTAGTTTTGATTTGGTTTGGTTTTGGGTTTTTCTATGTGTAGTGTTGGCTGACTAGGAACTTGCTTGGTAGACCACGCTGGCCTTGAACTCACAGAGCTCCACCTGCCTCTGAGTGTGGATTAAAGGCATTCACCACCACCATACAGCTTATAGTAATAGTTTTATATAGCAAAACTGTTTAGGTTCTTCTATTTAATTTTTTATATTTTAATTATTGTTACATGTATATGTACACATGTGTGAGGGCATGTGCATGACACAGTGAACATGTGGAACTCAGAGGACAGTTTTCAGCAGTCAGTTTTCTCCTTTTAACATGGATTCCAAATACCAACTTCAGGTCTTCAGGCTTACATAAAGAATTTAATGAGCCACTGAGCCATCTCATCAGACCAAATAATTAGAACTAATGTAATTTCAAAATGAAAAGGCAACAATTCATTTAATTTTTAACTTCATTTCCTATTTCTCATTAGTGGTCTTAGAGGAACTGAGTAACCTGTTGTTTGCTGGCATTTTTCCATTTGTCATCAGACCTCTCTTTATATGTCTCTTTCCTTGGGGACAGGACTATGTCCTTTGGCTGCTGGGAAATGGCATCTACAAGTCAGGAATTTCTGTGCCAACAGCTGACCACCTGTTCCTCAAAGTAAGCATACTGCTCTCTCAGTCCATTGTGCTCCTGTAACATCTCTTTCATAGACTTTTATACTTGATTTTTCAACTGTATTTTTTTTCTGTTTCCATTATATGCTGACGAATTAATCGTGTATTATAGATTCTTCAGCATGAGTAACATGCAGGGAACACATTATGCTTTGAGTAATATGCAAGCAAAGTAAGAAGATGGACAGGCAAAGAGAAAGGTTTCTATTTGCAAGGTTGTTTTCCTGGTCGTTTGGGTACATTTTGGGTGACACACATTCTCATTTAAAATGTAAATGTTAAAATAAGAAAAGAGAAACACAGATATGATCAACAAGACTTTTATTAGTTTCCTGGGGGTGGGCTGATGAACAGATGTGAGAAACTGTGATCTATAACTTCAGATTTACCAGTTTGGGGGAATCTGTATTTATGATGCTGTGTTGGCTCGTGTATTGCAAGCTTGATCACAATAGTGGTAATATTGAGGGGGATAGAACCTAAAGAAAGTAAAGTTTACTGAAAAGAAGTTGGGACATTGAGGGCATACTCTGGAGTGAACAGTATTACTTTGGCACTTTTCCTCTCTTTCCCTTACTAGAGGTCATGACCTGAGCAGTTTATAGTCAAACGTCCTCAGTGTTGTATTGCTCAACATCGCCCCTGTTGTTTTGATTTTCACTATATATTTTAGTGCTTTTTAAAATTATTCCATGGCTGTGTTGTTAAAAGATGTCATAAAACCATGATTTTATATTTTCTTTTTGTGTAAAGTATATCAGATATTTTCTCATGTCTTCCACTGCTCTTAGACATGAATTATGGCTCTAGGTCTTTGTATTTGGATAATAGGATATTTTAGGAAATTACACAATAGACATAATAGTGGTCTTTCGGAGAAATCCAGTTCCTAATACCCAGACTCTCTGAATATGCTGCTTTGCATGGTCAATGGAATTTTGAAGAACCGACTAAGAAATCTTACATGGAGAATATCTCAGATTACTAAAATGTCAAAGTATAAGGTGCCATGAAGATGAGTCCAGAATTAGATTCAGGCTCACAGTGAGGTGATAAAATAAAGATTAGGTGGACTATTGCAGTCTTTGAAGAATGGGTAATGATCCACAAACTATGGCAGGCATGCAGGCTCTATCAGAGAAGGAAACAAAACCAAGTATCCTCGAAAACCTACAAAAGAAGTGCAGCCTCCCCAAATTTTGATTAAGTTCAGTTAGATCAATGCTAGGTTTTTGTGATTGTGGGTCATAGCAGTAGTAGGGGACTAATAGGATGAATTAAGAAACTTGCTAAATTCACACTGTCAATGGATAGGCACGTAGAAATCTGTGTGTGTGTGTGTGTGTGTGTGTGTGTGTGTGTGTGTATCAGATGTGTAAATAATTGTAATATAGATATAAATATGTAACTACATAGGTGTGTAGTCATATGGGTACATATATACATCTGTCAACAATGTTTGCTCTGCATTGTTTTTTTTGAAACTATTGAGCAGATATAATTGATATCGATATACTATTATTAAAATGTTAATGAGATTTATATATTTTACATGGGAGTTTTTTTGCCTGTATATATATTTAAATATAAATAATATAAATGTATATATAACACACACACATATATGTTTGTGTGTGTGTGTGTGTGTGTGTGTGTGTGTGTGTGTGTGTATGTAGACTATGTGTGTGCTTGGTGCCTGTGGAGGCCAGAAAAGAGCACCAGATTCTCTGGAACCAGAGTTTTGGATGACTATGAACTACCATGTGAGTGTTAAAATTTAAACAATTCCTCTGAAAGAGCAACAAGTGCTTCCAAATGTTTGAGCCAACTCTCCAGACCCTGAATGGATGACTAAGTGGTGTGTATTTAGCCTGCTTTTCCAGATGCTAAAAGGATAATGAAAAGAGTAACATTTAAAAGAAATTACAGTCATCCACAGGTGGCCAGTTGATTGTAGCTTATGGATTTATTTTCTCTGTGTGCACGTATATCCATTTTCCTTTAAAAGACTGTGAGTATTTATAACTCTCATCATTAAAGATAGTGAAATACTTTATGACTTAGATATGGGAAATCTAGAAAGGCAAACTAATGGACAGATAATAAGTGATAAGTAGGTAGGTAGCAAGGTGAAAGAAGAAGCAGAAACAAAATAAATGGCAATAAGGTAGGGCAGCAACTGAAGAGATGAGCAGTTTCTCCTGAAAAATAAATTTTGATTGTATTTGAAGGAAATGTTTAAATGTTTGGGACAGTCCCCAACAAGTAGAAACTCCCTATCCTTACACAAAACAGATCTGTTTGTGAGTCTGTCATCTTTCCATATGGGTAATATTGAAAAACATGCCTCTTTATGGATCTTTTTAGAATAATCACCACTGTCAATCATTTTAGACTGGTGAAGTAGGTCAAGGAGGCAATGTAGGTTGCTCACTTAGAACAGGGCAGGTGTTAAAGCAATGTTCTGCTTTACTTTCTTTTTATTATGTCCATTGATATTTTGATGCATATTGAAGAGATTTGTATCTCCAAACATCCTGCTCTCAAATGATATAAAAGAAACATGGCTCTCTGTTAGTTTTTAAAATAAATTAACCTTAATCAGTTTAACTGTATTCACTTACTAAAGTATTTTGGAGACCCTCAGTATTGTAATTTGCATAATGAATCTTTGAGGAACAGACCTTACATATTATGAATCATTCCTCATTTTTATTGTCAGTCTTTTTTCTGATACCGATTTTTCATGCAAATGACTTATGTAAGCTCAAAGATGCACATTTAAAGTAAATCATGAAATCAAACATTAGGATCAATAAATATCTAACTCTATGTGCAGACCTTTTATTATGTTTTTTTAACAGCAAAATTTAATGTTTAAGGTATTAGTTCTGTCTCTATAGTCCCTGCTAAAGAGATTCATGAGCAAAAATATGCATGTAATATATGAAAGTATTATATGAAGTTATAAGTGCCATTAAAGCATGAGACCATTATTGTGTTGTTGCCTCCTACGACCTGCCATTTGTTTCAATTGTGTAGGAAATGTAGCTAATGCTTCCTACAAATCTTGGCATTTCAAAGTTAAAAAAATGATTAGACCCAGAATGCACAAGGTCAGGGATTATGAGTGTATACACAACTCAGGTATTTCTGTTAGAAAATAACTCAACTCAAAGCACATGTCTTGCCTTTAGAGAACTGGAAGAAGTGTTGCATAAGAGACATGAGCACTCAAACTTCTTGAATTTTAATTCACTACAATGGGTTGACATAAAATTATCATCTGAATGCCTGCTTGTTTGGAATCATCAACAACTTGTTGATGGGTCCTTTTCCCTCTAGAACTCTATATCAGATATGGAGAATGAAAAAAAATATGCAAATTGGAAGTATATATTGATGATGTTTATTTATTAGAAAATCCCTGAAAATGCTGTCCAGGGAATAATAAATGAAGACTCTTCTCAAAAGATGTCTTCTGTGGCCAATTTTATTTAGTGCACACTGCTTTGTCTTCTTGATAGAGTTTTCATTAAATACTTTCACTAATCTGAAGACTCTTAGAAGTCCTGAAATCAATAAATTAATATCTTGGTCTAATCTAGTATATCCAAAGTCATTTTGATCATATTAAGTATTTTGGAATAAATGTGTAAAAATTTCACTATGTAATAGCCCAAAAAAAACCCAGAGAAGAATATTCAATAAGATGAGATCACAACTCCAAGTACCATACAATATTTGGATTCTCATGAGAGTAGATAAGGCGGCTTTGCCATGTGGAAACATTCCTTCTTAATAGACTGATCACTAGTTATAGATTTTTTCTGTTGCCAGAAGAACAGTTTGATTCATTAGCATTAGGAGCCAGGAGTGCAGGCTGAATAGTCTACAGAGACAGCCCATTTCTCCAGGACCAAGTCATACAAAGAAGTGTCTCCTCTGTCTGTCTCAGCCTCCCCGTATTTTCCCCAGCTGTAGCATGTGCATTGCCTCTGTCCTTCAGGACTATGTATTTCCTTCATGTGTAGGAGGAGGCTAAAATAAAAAATTGCTGGCAAATGAAGCACCTGTGACATTTTGGGCAAATGTGATTATATAAAGACATGGTTTGCCAGCTCCCATCACCATTGTTGGGGGAACAACTTCCTTTACCAAAGGATGTATACCCAGGAATTGAGCAGCCCAGAATGCTCCATAGGCTCTTAGAGAGGATTGAAATGGACCCGAGGGGCTTCTCAGTAATTGCCTGCTCATGTAAAGTGCAAAAGAGAAGTGAAACAATTAACCAGAAAATTAAGTCCTAACCAAGTCACAAGACGTTGATTTTAGCAAAAGCAATATACATTGGCTTTTTCTAACAGCTGTTGACACATGACTCCCTAATTGATTGCTAGCCAAGCACCATTGTTTACTGTGCTAACGTAGGTATTCGCACATCATATGTAATCTCACCCACTTCTTGCAATAATCTGACAAGAAGGTATTTCTCATATTACATATTAAAAAACACAGAGACAAAGCTGAAATAATAGAAATGTTTCACAAGTCATCACTATGAAGGAAAGTGACAGGCCAGGAGTTCAAGTCCAATATGCCCAAATATAAAATACATCCTGTAGCCACCATAATGGGCTGACCCCCTTTCTATGTTGAATATCATCTACTTATTCCTCCAAGTTTATTCAGTTTTCTCAGCTTCTCCATTTGTCACATGAGACTTATGGGTAAGATATGCTAAGTAATTCCTTTTTTTTCTCCCTCTAATTTCCAATTCTATGGGACTATTAGTGTTCAGTGGCCTGTAACTGGTAGAGTAAGAGGTGGTCGGAAGACATTCATTTGTCTGGTTTTTATTCTACCAACATTGCTTTGGGGGAGGCATCTAATTTCATAATTCTCTTACAGTCCTTAACCCTTTACTCTTTGCTTTGAGCCAAGAGTTGTGTGATAGATTGCTTGAATAGATGTCTGCAGTTTTTCCTCCATTCTTGTATGAATGCCCCTATGTAATGTGCCATGTATGACTTCCAATACAGAAACAGAATATTTTCTCATCCCATTAGTATGGGCTGAATTCAACTCTTGCTTTGTCTAACAGAATGTAGTATATGTAATATTTTTAACAGAAATTGCAAAGCCTTGGCACTCAAAAGTCTTTATCATCTGCCCTTGCCTTCATACAACCATGAGATTCCACTATAAGGAAGCCTGTTTAGACTGCCTGAGGATACTTGGCCACAAGGAGAGACTGGCCCACTTAACAGGAAATAATGTATAGACAATGTCAAATGACACCATCAGGAAACAACAATTCCATTGAGTCTCTCAAGTCACCTACATGTGCAGTCCCAGGAAAAGGTGACTCCTTCTGTCATCTCAGCATAAATAGCTCACCCACAGAATTATGGGGGAAAATCATTCTTTTTTAATTATTAGGTTTTGAACTTCCTGTGATGCAGCATATACATGATTTAGTAGCTCAACTGACCTGTGATTCTGTGAGCAGTCAATATTCTTGTGCATAAATCTTGTGCTTTGTTTCTACTTTGGTGTGTGGCGTCTGCGTCCTTGCTGAAGCCTCTGTCATTATAACCTGATAAGTAATCAAACAGTTCCTTGGGAGAGGACTAATTATGCTCCCCTTTATGCATTACTGAATCAATACACGTATTTCTCTAGGAATCTTAATTATAATAATTATATATAAGAATGACTTGGCCAAGTAACTGCTTGCATTATGTCTAATATCTATAGCTGCAAACCTGAAATTAGGTATGATTAGCCCCATTCACCCATGGTAAAGAAGTTTAAGGAGTTTAAAAATAAGCTATCACGTGTCCTACTCATGAATGGAAAAGTCAGGATTCAAACTTCCATCCTCAGTTCCTGCAAACACTCATGCTTATTCTATGCCATCAATCTATCCCAGAAATTGAAAATTTAGTCGCAAAACCCAGCAGCAGTACTCCAGCACCAACTCTGTCAGCTGGGATTTCTGGATTTATATCCATAAAAGGTTTTCAAAAGCTGCAGTTGTTTTACTTGAAGGATAAAGGATCAGGTTCACAATAGTAACAGCATATTTCATCACAGTCAAATGGATATAAGTTATTTAGCTTTCACTCATAGAGAATATAGGTCTCTTGTAGAACTTAACAATGGGCCACTGGCCAACGTTTGTGCCATTTCCCAGTAAATCTGCATTGGAAATGTATCTTGTTGATCCCAGCAGAGAAAACAGTTGTGTTAAGCAAGAGGAGTAACTAGCCTGTGGCCCTTGCTTGCTTTCCTTCACATAGTTAACGTTAAACTTCCTTGAACGAGTTACTAGAGATGGAGAGTTTATGTTAACACTGGACCCTGAAGGTATGATAACACCCACAGTGACTCTTATAGATTCCTGGAGTGTGACAGGAACAAAACAAAGTAAAACATTTAAACTGAAGAAGAAAGCAACAGAAAGGATATGAAAGTATATTTTGATGTCAAAACATAGACCACACTATAAAAGGCTGATTAACAATGGGCAGAATGATCCTGGCATCTTTTGTTTTAAGGAAAGACACACACACACACACACACACACACACACACACACACACACACACATATATATATATATAAAATTGTGGATGAACATGTATTCTAAGAAGAGAGATGGCACTGGGCCTGGACCTAGGTGTTAGTTAAGTGAGATAATACAATTGGAAAGTTTATTAGGATATATGGTGTTTGATAATGGTAAAATAAGTTATTTTTCTTTGTTCTATGTATACTTCAATAAGGGATTGACAGATACTTTTTCATTTAGAAGATCTCCATTTTCAAAAATGTACAGCTTCAAATTTTTGCAATTTTTGAAATTTAAATTAGTTATCTACCCCAAGTTTTACTATTATTTCATGTCAAAGTCATGGCTTTTCTCAGATTACCATTGATTGTTTAGGGTACATCCCAGGCATCATCCTAATTTTCCAGAATGAGGAATCTGTGTATGTCTGACCACGGTTGTTTTTAAAGTGTGTGTGTGTGTGTGTGTGTGTGTGTGTGTGTGTGTGTGTGTGTGTATGTGTGTGTGTGTTCATTCCATTCCACAGGAGAAACTTTACCATAATACCATCACTTAAATTTGTTTGTTCCCCTTAGACAATGCATATGTCAAAAACCCAGAATCCTCTCCTAACTTCAGCGAGTGCTATAGGAACCAGGCTCCATTCATCCTTTGAGAAAAGAGAGCTATAACTGGGCATATATGAAATAGCCTTAGATCCATTCACAACTCGTTTTAATCATCAGAACCAGGCAACCACTGGAGAGTGTGTCCATGCAAATGTTCTGTACCTCATTTCCTGAAAATGTCAATGTTTGAAGGTATAAATGTTACTTATAATCCTGAGGTGATTTTACAGGTACTAATAGAATGGTTTTATGCTATTGATTTCCAATAGCTCATTTGCCATAATCAGCTTAACTTCATCTGCTAGGATGCAAACTTATAATTCTAGTCTGAAACACAGTTCAAGAAAATGATTTTAGTCTCATCTGCCACCACTTTGAATCCTTCATGAAAGTAGACTGGGTATAAATCTTAAGCGAGTATATCAACTTTAGTGTCTCCCAGATTTTCAAGCCCTTGTAAGATTGATTTTTTGTCTTTATTCTGTTTCTAATAAAGGGGATCTTTCCCTCTGGGGAACAGTCTGTTGTCTTTCCCATGTGCATTATTCTCATAGACACCTTGCTTTCTATTTCAAGAGGAGCAACACTTTCTCAGAAGAAAGTAGCTTCAGTGAATAATCAGGTCTACAGGCATTTGGAAGAACACTAGGAAGAATGAAGGGCGTTTGGAATAGGTTGAGAAAATAATGAATAAAAATATCTCATGCCTTCCAGGACATGATGTGTGAGCTCTGTTATCAAGGTTATATCTCTTACTCCAAAGGAAAAAGAGTGCCATTTTTCTGGGAAAGGAAAAAATGATAAAAACAAAACAAGACAAACAAAACAAAACAAGAAAACAAGCCAAGGGAAAGTGACCTACAATTGCAACACATAGAAATGGGAAAAAAGGCATTATTCACAAGGCAATATTTACTTTGCTAAGTTTTATCTTCATTTAAGAGCTGATCCTTCTAAGACCCCAAGATTGGGGCCATTATTATTTCATTAAAAGCATTTTCCAGAGATACAAAAAACTTCCCAATGTCATGCAGTAAGGGTAAAAGATTGAGGACTCCAACCAAAGCAGCCACACTCCACAGTCCAGAACCTGTCCAGTGTACCACTGTCTGTGTGGACATATTGGACAACACAAGACTTTGGAGTAATTTCTAAAATTTAGGCCCATGGGAGCTCATAGGGACTGAACTCAACCAGGGAACCTGCATGGGACTGTCCTAGGCCCTCTGTGTATATGTGACAGCATACCTTAATCCTTCCTGAAACTTTCTGAATTCACTCTCGGTAACTAAAGACATTCCCCTAGGTTCTACCTCTTGGAAGTTTGGCATCATCTCCCAGCACTGACACCCTGGAGACTAATCCTTCTAACATATGAAACCTGTGTAACAAGATGCAGCCAAATGGTATCCACAGTAGTGAGGCTTACCTGCAATAACCTAAGTAAGACCGGCAGGCAGAATACTTTGAGGGGCTTTGGCATGTGCTGGGAGCTTAGTCAACATTTGCAGGACTAGAAAGCTGGATGAATGAGTGCTAACATGTGGGTCTAAACATCAACTTTTCTAAAACATCCTCTAGAGCAGTAAATGTGGTATTAAAAATTCAAATGTCTCTGTTCATGAAGAGAGAGTTCAAATTTATAATGGCTGCTTGTGATGTATTCTAACTTTAGGTTGTGTTATTGATAGTATATTGGAGAGTCCTGATGTTGTTTATGTGTGGTACTTACTTCAGTAAAAGAAACAGGTTTTTAAGGACTTGGCACTCACCCTAGTGTAGTTTAAGACAAGTCCTTAAAAACCTATTTACTTTACAGGCAGTCCTGGAAGTAAATGACTACGGACTTGAAGATGTATTGGAGTTTTGTAAAGGGAGGTTTAAAATGAAGGGAAGAACAAAAGAGGATATAGTATCAATGGATGGACATAAATGTACTTGCAAGAGATGTCATTGAGCATTTACTATGCAACATGCCTTGTATATAGCTTTTCCTTAACCATTCCATAATAATGGTTAAAATAATCATTTACCACTATTTTACTTTATGATACTTTACCTCTCTGTACCAAGAATGAGGTAGATATTTAAAGTCAGAAAATCTATGCCCTCAATGGAGAGAATTATGTATCAGATATATGGACTGTGGAAAATATTTACAAATATAATAAAATTAGTTCTCCTAACTTCAAAACTGGGTACTTGTTTCTGGCTATATATGTTAGGCCACTTAAAACAATATGTCAAAAAGTAAATATCATGCAAAAGTATATGGTTTATGGGGCCTAGATTCTATCTGTTGTGTATATGTGTTCATGTGTACGTGTGCATCTAGTACATTTTTAAATGCTCACCACTTTTTTTTTTAATACAGAGTCTCTCACTGAACCAGTAACTCACTGATGGCTAGGCTGAATAACAAGCAATGTCTAGTGATCCTCCTAGATTTACCTCATAGAAGCAGAGATTACATGAACATACTATACCCAGCTTTTTATGTGGGTGGTAGGGATCCAAACTCAGATTTGATTCTCATTCTTGTACAACAAGCACTCTACTGACTGAAGCATCTTCCCAGCCCTGGGGTCCAGTATTTTCAATTTGGCTTATTTACCAGGCACAGTAGTTCTTATAAATACACTTAGTTCACATAATCATGGAAATGCAAATGAACATTTCATTCTCTGCCTAATTAACAGGGTTGATGTTGTACATCTAATGAAATAGTGCAAGTAGAATGATTTGTATATTTCAAAGGACTGTATATATAAATGCAGCTTTTAGTATTTTTCTTTGAAATGTATATATAAAAGCAATTTCCAATTTCAATCCTTATGCTCAAGAAAGAGTCATCTTAAGGACCCAGGCATAAGTCTTTTATGGCTAAAAATATAAGAACAACAATGATTTATTACAAATGAAATGTTATCAAGATTTAGCCAGTCAGGTATGTGAGCAATGTTTCTTAAAAGTCCAGGGGATGATTTAAAATTTCATTTCATGTTTATTATCTAGAGGGATTGGCAACAAGAGAGAGTTGAGTAGGATAAAAAGAAGGACATGTAAAGTGTCCAGGTGTTAAAGTCCAGGCAAGGAGGATAAAATTAAGCTTTTATCATTTCTTTCCTGGAGAGCTTCTTGGTAAAAGCATGAAGTCATTTAATTAGGAAGATTAGACACTGCTGGAGAGCAAGCTGAAGACTTCCATCTGGACCAGATGCATTTTCAAAGTCTCTTCTTGATCAATTGTTTGATTTTATTAATCCATTATGTTCCATGGGATTTCTTGAGCTTTGAATCAAAGGGTTATTTCTTATAGACTTATAATTGCACCTTAAAATTTTTACTATTACTTTTGATTAGATTTCATATAATTCAGATATAAAATGGAACATTCAGAAGCATGATTTAACAAAAAAAAAGTATATATCATTTCCAGAAACTGCTTAAGAGTCAAAAATGGTCCTTAATCTGATGGTATATTATGATTTGGAATCCCAGGACCCATCATCCAAAATGATTGAAGTCATTGTTGTCCAATAATAATCAGGGTCAGGGGGTAAAAACTGGGAAATCCAACTTTTGGGTCATCCATAATTATGTAATTAGAAGTAAACTTTTTGCATGTTTATGACACTTTGATTTTCATTTTTCCTTATTTGAATAACACATTATAAACGGGATGTGTCTTGGACCTGAGAGCTTAAAGTTTGAAATTAAGGTCCAACAGAAACACTTTCACTAAATATATCACAGAAAAAGACTAAAAAGACATAAAATCATTGCAAATATTGTGGCTAAAGGTAGATATAAGGTAGGAATGTTGGTAGATTGACAGAGATAAAAATGTGGAAGGAACAGAAACTAGCCTGCTATGCCCAATCATGGTGTGAGGAATGATTCAACTTTGCATTGTATTCTTAGAGCATTAATGTGCTATAGTAATGAAAGGATTTCTAATTATACTCTAAACTCCTACTCGGTAAATCATCTGTCCCTGCTGGTGTTCTGATAGATTCGTTCACATGTTAAGCCTCTAACAAGCACTGATTGTCAAAAACTGATCACAAAGTTGATATAGGAAGGAAGGTTAGGAGCCAGGGAGATTGCTCAGTGTGTGATTAAATACACTTGCAGCACAAGCATGAGGAACTGAGTTCAGATCTCCAGAACACATAAAAATCTGGCTGTGATCATGTTTACTTATGACCCCATGCTGTGGAGGGAGAAGAAAACAGGATTGCAGGTGAATGCTGTACATAATCCAAGTCCCAAAATGATGAACTCCAGAATTAGTCCCAATAGAACAGAAAATGTGATTCCTTGCTATGGTCTACTTGGATGCATATCCATGGGCATATTCAAGTGTGTGTGTGTGTGTGTGTGTGTGTGTGTGTGTGTGTGTGTGTGTGTGTGTGTTTTGTGCTCACGCTCATGCACTTGTGTATACATACAGATGCTGCACAGAGCACACACATCTCAATGTATGTATATTCCTCACACACACCTCAATATGTGTATAACACACACACACACACACACACACACACACACACACACACACACACGCAAGCAAGCACAGAAGGAAAAGGGAAAGGCTTAAGATAGAGATTGCAACAAGTGACTTCCAAGAACCTTCTACTCATATGTTGGCTTTCATGCCTCAAGTTCAGAGGCATCCTAGAATATAACTACTTTCTATCTTAAATTTCAACATAGTACCAATTACCATTGTCCTTGTTTTATGCTGGTTTCATAAAATGAGAAAATAAGCAACATTGATGATAACCAAAAAGGTTGAAAGTGATGTAGGATTATAAATCAAGTTTAGGAGAAAAATTCACTATCAAATCTATGATCCTAGGGTTTCTGTTCAATATGATCCCTGGATATGGACAGGCACAGCTAGCAAGCTATATTGACCCCACTTCCTCACGAGGAACAGTGGGGGATAGTATAAACAAATTAAAGATAAAAAATGTCATAAGATTGAAGCAAAACAAAATATTTCATAGTCCTTGCAGGTGGAAATATGCGATAGATACATGATTTCTTCATTGCATAGCTTTGGTTAAATATGCCTATAAATTGTAATTTTTAAATATTTGTTGATTTTGATTAATAACCCATTCAATAACCACCAGTTGACTGTTTTGTATCTTTGGAGGGAATGCTGTGGCTGATGGGAACATTAAGTGGAAAAATAAATCAATCCCCATCATAAAACTAAAACTCAGAATCTTTAAAATAACTCTTTAATTTTCACTGATTCTGTAGCTTAGACTACCTTGGGAGTTAATAAAAAATGAAGAGTTTCCAATTGTTTCCAGTGTACAGAGAATATCCCAAAGAGCGAGGTTTAAGATGAAGAAATAGTCCATGGTCCCTTAGCAAGATTATACTCAAACTGAAAAAATAAGAAATCCCATGAAAACATAGAACTGCCTGGTATTGTCATATGGTAGTCTTAGAAACCTTGTGCTTCACCTGAGTTACTCATAGGAGGGTAGAATTTAAAAGCCAAACTTCATGTTTGGTTAGTAGAGATTCTTTAAGTGGGAGTAAATAGCACTGGGCTGAAGGAGGAAATGCACACAAGACAAAGAAAATATGAGAGGAATACCCCTTACATGTGTGCTTGGGTCCTGTCCCCCAAAGGCTATTAAGAAAATTAATTCAGAGCCAGGCAGTGGTGGTGCACACCTTTAATCCCAGCACTTGGGAGACAGAGGCAGATGGATCTCTGTGAGTTCAGGCTAGTCTGGTCTACAGAATGAGTTCCAGGAAACTCTGTCCAAAAAAAAAAAAAAAAGTTAATTCAATCACATCAACTGTTTAGTACTCTTCTAATGCTGGTAACATTTGCATTGTTTGGTGATCCATACAGAGAGAGGGAGGAGTGAATTTTACAGACAGTATCAATATTTTATAATTCTTAATATAGTAGTTGATTAACTAAGAATATCATTTATATTTTAGACTTTCTCCATCAATTGTGAAATGAGAATGTTGCCTACGATGGTCTCTAAGATATGCTTTCACTCGTCCATTTTATAGTGCTGGGGCATTCCACAGGTATTTGTTCATCTGTGTTTGCCCACAGTTTATCTGGATTTGTTTCATCTCCCCTGAAGGGAGTTTTGTATTTATCATGGAGAAAGAACCAGGGAAGACAACAATGGACAGAACACATGAACTTCAAAGTGTCCTCCTCATTTGAAGAAGTCCTTCTGAGCATCACAAAGTCTGCTTTTATCACCACTGACTTTATTTATTATATTAAGATCACTAACTTGTTTTCCTTATAGTGTTCTATGGGTCAAATTGCTAAAGAAAATAAACATCTTTGTTCAATTCTGATGGAGGAATCTAATTTATAGTTCTAGAAAGAACTAAGAAATATCTTATATAAGATGTTCAAAATATCTGTGTATGTTGTGAACTACTAAGTAGCTTAGGTAATGGGTGAGATTCTTCTTAGCTATAAGGCATTGATTTAACATATTATTTTTCTCTATTTCTACTGAGTGATTACATGTGCTCTATCCTTGTAACTCAACTGAGGGCTACAAAATTAGTGTTTTGTGTCTTTGTTTGTTATTAATGGAAAAAGGTGAGTAGATGATTAACTATATATGGTAATATTTTATTTGTGCTGAAATGTGATTTGATTTGTTATGTTAATAAATAAAGTTGCCTGGGGATCAGAGCTAAAAGCAAGCTATTTAGCAGAAGTCCAGCGGTGGTGGCACATACCATTAATCTGATCACATGGCAGGCAGAGTCTCTGTGTGTTCAAGGACACAGCCAAGTGGTGACTCAAACCTTTAATCCCAGTACCAACCATAGAGATCTGGAGGTCTGTATAGACAGGCAGTGACAAAGAAATCATGTGGTTGGGTTTAGAGCCAATGAGAAGGTAGAACAGAAAGGCAATAAAAATACAGGTCACACAGGAGAAGGTCTCTCTCTCAAGGGAAGGACAGCAGCGAGTGGTAAGCTAAAGGCTATTCGCTAGTGCTCTGATCTCTTGGGCTTTTAACTATGCATTTGGCTCTGCGTTTCTCATTTAACAAGACCATTTAGAATTTCGTCTACATTTGGTGCCGACGTGGCAAGAATTCATTAACAACCATTGGTGGCCTCACAGGCCAGGGTTTTCAAGCCCTGGCTCAGCCAGAGTTTACAGGCCCCAGGCCCAGCCAGAGCTACCAGTCAAGCTGCAAGCAGTCAGAGCTGTACTCACCACAACTGTAGCAGCTACACGCAGCTGCAGCTGGAAATCACCAACTCATGTGGTTGGAGCTTAAGGAAGCTGGAGCTCAGGCTCGAAGAATTGGCTCAAGCAGGAGCACATGGCTGGATTTCAGCTTTTAGCCAGAACACATGGCTATGCTTTCTCTCTCTCTCTCTCTCTCTCTCTCTCTCTCTCTCTCTCTCTCTCT